>OZ025301.1:65826689-65887994 GCA_964019185.1 Maratus speculifer | reverse complement strand
ATAATATAGTCAGACCTCGCTATCCTGAATTGTCATTTTTCTGCAATATAAACTTTTAAAGGCCTATGGATATCTTTTTTTCTGAAAATTATTTGAGGTTGATGTATGGTAACATCGTATTAATGTTTCATTTACAGGAACATACGTACTTAAGGAACGAGTCTTAGGGACTGGCAAGCAGCATTGAAATCGATTATGTAGTTCATTTGCGTGGTTGGTTACTTTTTCAACTCTAAACGTTCATAAATGTAATGCCGGAAAGGTTTCTGTCGCAGAAATTAAACATTTCTCAAGAGATAGGATTTGATTTTTAACTGTCATCCGTAGGCTCCTCTAAGTTACTCCTATTCGATTACAAGCATTTTTTCCATGACTAGTCGCAAAAACGACCATTCTGCTTGAAGGCCAAAGTCTCTCTTATGATAACAAAAATTTACAAAATAGAAGATTTACGATACTGATGGGACAGTAGTTTTTATAACATTAATGACACGTTTTTGGAATATATGGACTGCAATGAGATCATGTGTAAAATGATCACTGATAACACAAAAACTTTTAATCTTGCATTTATCAAAAGACTATTATATATAATAAGAAGGTAGAACCCGTCGAATCTCGATGAAAGAAAATGCTTAAAAAGGAACTGTTTCATTGATTTACAATAAACCTACAAAATTAGTTACAATATAAAGTGTACCTTATATTGGTAAGTCTAACTCTTAAAAAAATATTTTAAAAAAAATGCTATTTCTATACGACTCAATTGTAGAAATTGTTTAAATTAAACTTTAATCGTACATGTAAGCAGTAAAAAATAATAGAGATATGTTATTATTATAAACATATTAATTAAAGCTCTTATGCTAGTATTTCCAAAATGGAAAAAAGCATCGAATTTATTCTAAGTTGACTCATTCATAGAATTTACATCTGGTGAAATCTAAATGCAACGTCATTTTCACCGTATCAAAATTTAAATATGCACTTTTCATATCTGTATTCCCCTTTTAAAAAAAATCAGTATTTTAATTTGATAATTTTTAAATCATTTTAATTAGGAGCTTGAAGTATCGATATTAAAACACATACTAAGCTATTTATATATTTTTTAAGTAAAAATGAAATTTTGTAAATGAAACCAACATTCACCGGGTTTTATAACAGACGATATTTTTGACACAGTACGCAGTTTAATTCTTTTCACTTTTAATGAGAATAAAGATACAGCATAAAGATACAGTAATCTGATTTTTTCATGGGTTTTTCCCCTTTGTTTTTAATAGACATGGAGTTTTCTGTTGCCATGTTTAGAAAAACGATACCAAAACTAACAAAAAAATTAATGTTTCAAAAATAAATTAAAATGAATTTTTCAAATATATTGCATTTAAAAGTACGTTTTTTTTTTCTCTATACGACGGTGTAAAATTGAAAATATGCGGTGTTTAATTTTTTTTTAATTTGCAGTAGCAAAAATTGTAAAGCCGAAATTGCATTTCAATTTCAAAGTGCTGCCATTCACAAAATGACGTACGCGTTACGCACAGGTACGTTTCGTCTTGAAGATAGAAGATAGATATGCAAAGGGATGGACAGTGGCTTAATGCTTCACAAAATGAAAATTTTGCATTTCTTCTTGAATGACAAGTGATGTATTTTCAGAATTTAGTATTTTCAGAAAAGTCACCTACTTCAATGCATTCTGAATCCAGTACATATTTTTTCTCGTGCTTAAGAGTTATTGATTGCATTTTACACACATAGTGATCTTCTTTATTGCATGTAGTTTCCTCACAAAATTTCACATAATTCTTCTCTAGGTTTAATAATTGACACAATGTCGTTAGAATCAGTTGAAACCTATTATCTGTAATTTACACTTTCTAAAATGACTTCTGAACCAAATTTTGAAATAACATTTCTAGTAGGTTTTGTTCATCTGGACAAATTGTACATTGGCTTAGCGTACATTCTGAATTGTTTAAATCACACAGAAGCATTTGAAGAAGATATTTGTAACTGACATTTAGCTTTTCACTATTAATCATTATTTTAACATTTTGGAAGTATGAAAAATCACATAGCAGGTTACAATAGTTTGGCAGTATTGTTTTCACATATTGTCCATGTAATATCGTAGCTTGTAGTCAAATCTCATTCACATTTTTTGCACATAACACTACCATAAATTACTCTCAAATGCCAAAATTTCAGATTTTTTTTCTCGTGCCCCACCAGAGATATCAAAGCCTAAAATAGTCAATCTTTGAAATTTTTGAAATTGTTTTCGCAAGGAGAAATCAACTGCCAGATCGGGACTTGGTCTCGAAGACAAGCACTTTAAACCTATTTGTAGAAAAACTAGTCGTTGGGGGCCACCGTAATACTTACCCATCATGGATATGTATGAAAATAAAACATGTGAAAACTATTTATACAATGCAATGCAATTCATAAACAAAATTTAAATGTTGTTAATATACATAGTATACATAATATATATGCTTTATTAAAGAACTGCTGATTACCGATTTCGACAAATTATATAAAACGCCAAACTACTCAAGTAGTACCGAACTGCTTAAAAGAAACATCCTTATAACTCCAAAAATAATAACTCTATTAACTAACAATTAACTGCATCGGATTAAGCGTCTCATTTCCAATTAAAATATACCTCTGAATAGAAATTTGAATGAAATACAGGGTCATGAAAAATCCGAGAATGTGAAAAACAGGATTACAAATATCTCGGCAACTAATAATCCGATCGACTTCATTCTATGTGCAAAATGTGTGTTATTTTATTGCCTTTTACGCCCATTCCTTAGAACAAAAAAATTCGAAAATTTTTATGTACCTTTCATCAGAACGAATTTTTCGAGAGTCCGAAAAAATAGTTCCGGATAATCGAGGTTGCTAATATTAAATAGGGTTTGTCCCATTCTTACATACTAACTACGTACAAAATTTCAAGTCTCTATCTCAATTCGTTCGGGAGATAGAGCGTTTACAGACAGACAGACAGACAGACGGACGGCAAATTTTTTTTTCTAAAAATATGTTTTTCGGAATCTTCACTATCTAAAACGTGTAAATCCGTAAAAAAATATTTTTCGATTTTCAAAACGATTGCAAGACTTACCCTATACTACGTATGATGGGTAAGTAAAAAAGTGTCATATTGGCATTGCTAAAAAAACCCATTTCAACTGAAAAAATAAAAGGCGAGATATTTACAATTTCGTATACCCTATTATGTGGGTAAATTGATACACACGATGAAACAAAGATGGCTGCCATGCACAAATAAAAATTAATAAAACTAAAATAATAGTAATTTTGAACTTGTATCTTGTTAGGATTGTTATACAAAAAAAAAAAAAAAAAATTAAATGGTCAAGCGACCAGTGATGGACCACTTGAAATGGATTGACCCCACTAGTTTCACTAGCCCGATTGGGAAAAATTCCATATCCTGTTCTGTTTGGCGCTATTGGCTAAGGAATCCAAAATGGCGCCAAAAAACCATTTTAGCATCTTATTAATTTTTTTAAGATGGCGAAAAAGCATGGTCTATAAATATTTATAGACATATCTATTTAATAAATATTATGTACGTTACATGAAAAAAAAAATAAATACGTTATTTATATAATTATTTTTATTTTTATGCAGCTATATTACATATCTCCGTCTATGTATGTAATTATATATAGAGATATGCACACATAAACACACATTATATACACCGATAAACAAATATTATATATTTATACTTATACATATATTTATAATTTTATATGTTTCACACATTTATTATGTTTGTCAAAATAAAACAAAAGTCATACACTTTTACATGCTAAATGTAAAATTCATATGGATAAAGTCCATTCCTGTAATTAAACAAGTTCGAAATTGCACGTGAAGCGTAACAAATGAGGTGCGTTCGTACGATAACGAAGTTTTAAAAATATTACTCGCATATATCAATCTCATAAAATTGTAAATAGTGAATTACAATTAAAACGCTCATCAAACAATATTCTCCCTATACCATTATGTAATGGAATACTTTTGTGTGGCCTTGTAAGTCAATAACAAATGTTCTTTGTACCACAAATTATGTAAAATGTATATTATAATATGTACTTTATAGTTGCATATAAATTTTATTAAGTTCGAATGAGTGTAACACCATTAAAATGCATGTGAAACATTTTTCCCCATTGACTGTAATCTAACGGAATACTTTTATTGTCCCTGTAATTGATCTATGCATCTGATTTTCATAAAATTTGAAATAACTCGACAAAATTACATAATAATTATGTATTTTAAATTTCAAACGTATAAAATACATTTGAAACTTTTCCCCCATTGACCATAATGTAATTGAATACTTTTGATTGCCCCTGTAATTGATCTATGCACCCGATTATCAAAAAATTTGAAATAACTCGACAAAATTATGTAATAATTATATATTTTAAATTTCAAACGATACGGTTAGGCAGTTTTTGCGTTGTTATATGCGGACAGACAGACAGATGGACGGACTGAACGACAACTATAGGTGCTACGTATTTACATAATTACGAACGCACCTAAAAAGCAAAACTAAAGGGTAAAGATCGTACCCACATCGGATCATTTAATTCCAAAATAAACTCGCCAAAATAACCAGAATAGAATATAGCACTCCCCCCCCCCCCCCCCGGTTTATTCTTTCCGTGGCAGAATGACATTTTTTATTACTACTAAGAATGTACTTGTTAAAAATACATAAACTTGCTTATTGGTACAGTTAAAATAAAATATAAAATCAACGTTTCGAACCGTCTTCAAAAAAATATGATGGTGAAATGACCAAAAATTCAGAGATGAATGCTTCCTGCGAGAGAGATAATATTTCTAATGAAATAAAATCGAAATGAATCAAAAGTTTGCATATGTTGCCATCGACGCACGAGCAAAATTAAAGTATTGCAAACAGATAAAGATATAATAGTCCAAGAGCCGACCGCACAAAACCCTAAGTCATGGAGCACGAGAAAAAAATCCTTTATTTTATGAAGGAGTAGTAATTAGAGGAATCTAATGATCCATGTCTTCCGGAAGTGAAGTGGTGCATAAGCCAAAAATTAATACCACTAGTCGTTGATTTGTAGACTTAGCGTTGTATTTTCATGCACCCAGTTTTCTATGTTTTCATACTTTTGATTATACGGCAAACACAATGCTAAACCTACCAGTCAAAAATGTACCCTAGTGGTATTCATATCTGACTTAATGCACCACTTCGCTTCCGGGAGACATGGGTCATTCGATTCCCCTATTACTACTCTTCCATAAAGTAGAATATTTTTTTCTTGTGCTCGATGAATTAGTGTTTTGTGCAGAACACACAATGCTAAACCTACGACTCAACCACTAGTGGTATCAATTTTTGGTTTATGCACCACTTCACTTCCGGCAGACATGGATCATTAGATTCCTCTATCACATAGCTGCCAACTTTTACGCATTTTTCCTACTACAAAAATTTTATAGGAAATATTGACTTATTTAATCATCGAAACCTTATGATTAAACAAATGGAAAATCTCTGTACAATTTTAATGGTAGCAAAAATGCGTAAAAGTTGGCAACTATGCTCTATTGCTACTCCTCCATAATATAAAGGCTTTTTTCTTGTGCTCGATGGCTTAGGGTTTTGTGCGGTCGGCTCTTGGACTGTAAGACTTTATGATGTTGAGCCAGATCTTTGATATGTTATAGGATAAATTATCATTACAAGGTTTATTCTTTCGTGCAATGATTTTAACAGACTCTCGAATTTTACTATCATATGGGTTTCTGCAGGGAACTATGATTTTTGCCTCTTAGAAGTCAATAATATGATAACCTTTGTTAGCCAAGTGAAAACAGGAAAGAGCTGTATTCTAATCTAAAAGCCCGTGACTGGCAGACCTTCGTTATTTTATAAAAGCTGAAACTTTCTCAGCGCAGTCTTCCAACAGAGATAGGAACGACGGGTAATTATGAAATTTGGATCACGGTGGCTTTGGCAGTGACCAGGGAGCAAAGGTGTAAAAAATACCAACTTACTTTCGACATTTTATAAAGCGTAATTTTTTTATATTTCCTTTGGAATGATGTTAGAAATCACGTCCTCCATTGGCAGACACTTCCTGTGGTTCCTACCCCCGGCCGACAACCACTCAACTTCAATATTAGAAAATTCTACTTTCGTCATTTTATAAAAGCTGAATTTTATATATGTTACTTGGGTAGCTACCAGAAGATATTTCCTCAGTTGGCAGACAGTTTTGGTGGTTCCAACCCCCGGCCGACAGACATATACAGCGGCTTCTCAATACACTAGAGTCTGCGCGAAACAGATATTTTCCCTGTTTTCCCTTGGGTCGGAAATTGGCGACAGTTATTTGAGGTTGTTGCATGTAATTCTACGGTTGTTGACATTTTGAAAAAAGACCACAATGAAAGAAAAAAAATGTAATTTAACAAATTAGAACGACTATTTGGAAAATTATATTTTCAAAGACTAAATTTTTAACGACTTAAAAAGGAATTCTATACTTAATAATAACAATAAACATCATTTTTAGGATGACCATAACGAGTCATATATTACGTACGCCATGCATTAAACATTAATATTCCTAGACCAAAAAAAAAAAAAAAAAAAACAATTGTTTATTGTTATATAACTTTAACTGTTTAAAATTAGAGATGGGAAATATGGTTATTTTTGGTTAACAGGTTACATCATTCCACAGTAGCGCTGGTAACAGGTTCCAACATCCTGTTATTTTTGTAACAGGATACAATAAACAATTTATAAACAATTGCTAAATATGCTCTCAAACGGACAACACATGGGATATGGGCCCCCCGTGGAGGGAGGGGGGGGTCTTTCTAAGGGAACCCAACCCGTATTTACGCAAGGAAATCCAAAGTTCGAAGAAAACCACGGAAAACTCCGAATGATTGGGCTGACGACCGCGATTGGGTTTTGTTCTAATCCAGCGCCTGCCGTCTACCAGTTTTGAGGGCAGAATCTCTCAGCCACTGGTGGGGCAACAACATTTAAGAAAATATCTATAGGCACATATATTTTTGAATATAAAATAATGTATCCAATAGGAAATACGAAAAGCAGGAAAATTAGAAAGTACAAGAAAACATATTAAGAAAACTTTCTTTAACATACAGAGGAAAACGAATTTTTCAAAAATCCATTTTCCGTATACCGCGTTTTCTCAATCAGCACTGTTGATGTTTTAAAATCTGAGATGAAATGCATTACTGAATTTTCGTACAGCAAGTCAATGCGTGCTGCCACTACTAGAGCAGCTGCAAAACATAAAACAAATATTAACTGATAGGACAAAAAAACTTGTGAGATAGGACAGATGGTAGAGAATGAAATTTTTTCCAGACTCAGTTTTTTTTACTAGTTTCTTAATAGCACATATGTATAGTATGCAAGATCGATTGTACGCTATTATGAAAGCAAAAGAGGGTGCTACAAAAAATTAACTACCATTTACTTTATTTTAATAAGGTAATATTGTTGCGCAAAATAAAATATTCTAATACTTTGAACTCATCTAAATTTTATCCTACTATTTTTATGTCTTTCAGAAAGCTGTAAACCTAATATATAGTACTGTATTTTATATTTTGTAAATATTAAAATCTTATCTAAACATTCCAGATTCAATTTATAAGAAATTTAATTGCATTTACTTAGTATAAAAATGATTAAATTGAAAATAATTTTTTAATAATTTTTCTCAATTATTTTAATATTTGGAATATGAGTTGTATTAAAATGGTTCCAAAGTTCACTAGCTCATACTTTTTTATATGGATCCATACATAAATAAAAAATAAGACTTAATTCCACAAAATTTTCACCCCCCCCCCCCCCCCCCTAAGAAAAGTGACATTTTTGGAGTGCCGACAGAAGTGAAAACTTGGATAATTACGTTTTTATTTTTTGAATTGTCAGGACATATTTTTTTGTAATCGTCAGGAAACATTTTATTGTGCAAGAAATACTTTTAAATAATGTGTTTTTTTTATTCATTATTATAAAGTACTACTACAAAAATTGCATTACAATTTTCATTCAATGCGCAATTGTGCATAAAAAATAATGCATATTGTTTTACATAAAAAAATTGCAATAAAAAAAGACTGAATAATATTTATATGGCGCAGATGTCATACACACATCACGTTGGCACAATTTTTTTCTGATACCGATTTGGCAAAAAAACCTCGAAGAAGTTTAAGAAATTTAAATTTCAACCCATTATGGGTCCGTAACGTGATCCAGAATAACGGGAGAAAATTTTTAATGCTAGATTTGTAATGTATGAAGCATAAGCTTTCGATAGACATATTACATCAAAAAATGAGAAACGCCCCCCCCTTCCCCCCCCCCAGAAGAGCCCTTTAGAAATCAAATCCACAAATCTCAAATTCAGTCTTTCTGATATTTAATAAAAAAGAGACGAAATCATTTTTTATTTATCCTCTTTCTTCAACAACCGCGAATGAAAACCAAACAGGAAACGAAACTTTAAATCAAAAGTCGTTAACGATAACAACATTATCCTCAGACAAAACGTTTGAAAATAAACAACAGTTACGAAGCGATAAAATGTTCTTTTGTAATGTAAAAAACTACATTTTTTCAAAAACGGGTGGGAAATCTAACAGAAAAGACCTACATAACTGAACTGAATTGAAAAACTGGTGAAAAATCTAACAGTTATTGAATTAGAGAATATTAAAGAGTTATTTCTTCTGTGATTGCATAGGCGTAACCAGCGTTTTGAACGGGTGGGTGCCCAGAATTTTTAACCTGTACTTGCTGGATACAAACAATATCTTATTTTATATAGTAAAACCTTCTAAAACGGAAGCCTATAAAACAGTTTTAAATTCCGTTTTAGACAGTTTTTTATCTTAGAGTGTATAATTGTGAGATTTTTTTAATAAGGGTTTTTAAGGGTGTTTTAATAAGGGGGGGGGGGACACAAATTTTTTAAATAATTGTGAATGGGTCTGCGCAAGCAGGGGGGGGGCTGTCCGGGCTGTACTTGCTGGATACAAACAATATCTTATTTTATATAGTAAAACCTTCTAAAACGGAAGCTTATAAAACAGTTTTAAATTCCGTTTTAGACAGTTTTTATCTTAGAGTGTATAATTGTGAGATTTTTTTTAATAAGGGTTTTTAAGGGTGTTTTAATAAGGGGGGGGGACGCAATTTTTTTAAATAATTGTGAATGGGTCTGCGCAAGCAGGGGGTGGGGGCTGTCCGGGCTGTACTTGCTGGATACAAACAATATCTTATTTTATGTAGTAAAACCTACTAAAACGAAAGCCTATAAAACAGTTTTAAATTCCGTTTTAGACAGGTTATTATCTTAGAGTGTATAATTGTGAGGTTTTTTTTAATAAGTGTTTTAAGGGTGTTTTAATAAGGGGGGGGACGCAAATTTTTTAAATAATTGTGAATGGGTCTGCGCAAGCAGGGGGGGGGCTGTCCGGGCTGTGCTTGCTGGATACATACAATATTTTATTTTATATAGTAAAACCTTCTAAAACGGAAGCTTTTAAAACAGTTTTAAATTCCGTTTTAGACAGGTTTTTTTTTATCTTAGAGTGTATAATTGTGAGATTTTTTTAATAAGGGTTTTTAAGGATGTTTTAATAGGGGGGGACGCAAATTTTTTAAATAATTGTGAATGGGTCTGCGCAAGCAGGAAGGGGGGGGGGGGCGCTGTCCGGGCACCCAGCCCGGACATTCAACATTGTTCGGCAAACGTCTCAAAAGAAACGATTAAGGACGTTTTTAATGAATATTATTATTATTTTAGAGGTACAAAAAATGAAATCTTGGTTAAAACAAGTGAAGGAAGATGCTGTCATTAAGAACCATGTGTTATTTATTTAACAGGGACTTTTCAGTAACATATTAATGCAATATTAGGTTCTAGCGTAGTAACACTGTTATTTATCCTAATACGATAAATAATGCCCATCCCTATTTAAAATGTGCATTTTTATTTGATGGAGTTAATCAGGCTGACTGCCTCTTATTACGTATGACATGGATTAAACATTAATATTCCTGGACCCATCTTATAAAAATTTTAAATGAAATTTCAGTTTTACAATTTTTTTGAACTGCAAATTTTTAAACTTCTAAACATTGCACATTTTAAATTTTTATACCGTTGCATAGAGAAAATAATGCACTTTTGAATGAAATTGGTTTGAAATTTTTATGACAATTTGTTTTCAAATTATTATTATTATTTAAAGTCTTTATTACTTTTTGTCATTGTGGCAACAGAAGTAAACCATTTTTGGACATCAAACATGGACCAATCAGAAAATGAATAAAATGCGGAATTCAACCAATAAAAAAATTCAGATATACTTCGGATTTGCCAATTCTCTACCGAGGATAACAACTATTTTCCAAATTACTAAAAATTAGTTTTTTATTTATGAGTATTAATGAACGTTTGCTTCGAATTCTCTCCAAGCTTGGAAACACTTATCGCCAAATATTTAAAAATATCGCCAAATTTGAAGACAAAAATTAAGAAATCATAAATATTGCCGATTTGGCTATAGATTACTAATTTGGCACAATTCTCATTCAAATTCAGTATTTACGAAATTTCTTTTTATAGGGTTCGTAGCATTTGATCTTCTTAAAATTTCAGTAAAATTCTCAATGAGATAATAATCAAGCATTAGAGAATTTTTATTAACTCATCTAATCGAGTCGCAAAAAGCTATATTTAACAAAAACAACGAATATGAAAGCTATATCCTCCCCCTGGCACATGCCGAAATTGCTGTTTTATTATGTACTTATTTAACAATAAAAAAATTGCATGTTTATAATGTTATTGATTATGATTTCCATTTTGATACTTGTTTTAAAAATAAAAGAAATACGTTAGAAAATAATGTTTAGGTATTTTATGAACTTTATTTTTAATATCCACTTCAATACACAATTAGAGTTTTACTGTTTATTAGGATGAGCGAAGCGAATCCTCTACTAGTCCACTCAAATTACAATTTGTCGTACGCTTTACAAAAAAAACTATTCAATATTTTAACTTCAAATTAAACACAAAAATAAATTATGATCTGTAGATTTGCAGAATATATTTTTTTTTACAGTAAAACGTTAAAAAAATTATTATTTTAATTAATTTATTTTACATGCATTTTCAATACGGACGCATTTTAGCAAATAAATAAAAAATGAAACGCGTATATCCTTCTATAGTAAAAAAAACTAGCCTTAAAAGGAATGACTCCTGGAATGATGCTGATGTGGAAGATTTCCGGAACTAACGAATCCGGGTTGTCCACTCCTACCATGATTCGAATAGACCAATTAGGAAAGGGCTCCGTCTATGCATCGCCGTATGGATTACCATAAAGAGAGGAAAGGTTACCATCGCCAACAATCGCCAAGTTTGTCGCCAACTTGGCGATATATCGCCAAATGTGGCGACCAAAATTAGTTGTCAAAAGTGACGCCAACTTGGCGATAACTGTAATATTTCGCCAAATTGTTAATTTCTTTACAACACCAGTCGTTTGATACATCATTTGAGAGGTTTGCAACTACTTATTCATATAATGGATGTCTTGTGTGTTATCCCCCATTCTGCTCCCCAAGGGGGACACATTTTTAATTTCTTTACAACACCAGTCGTGTTACACAAGATTTGAAAAGTCTGCAACTGCTTATTCATATTATGGATGTCTTGTGTGTCACCCCCACACTCTGCTCTCCCCAGGGGGGGGTCACATTTTTAATTTCTTTACAACACCAGTTGTGTGACACATCATTTGAAAGGTCTGCAACTGCTTATTCATATTATGGATGTGTTGTGTGTCATTCTCCACTCTGCCCCCCAGGGGGGTACATTTTTAATTTCTTTACAACACCAGTTGTGTGACACATCATTTGAAAGGTCTGCAACTGCTTATTCATATTATGGATGTGTTGTGTGTCATTCTCCACTCTGCCCCCCAGGGGGGTACATTTTTAATTTCTTTACAACACCAATTGTGTGACACATTATTTGAGAGGTCTGCAACTGCTTATTCATATTATGGATATCTTGTGTGTAACCTCCCCTCTGCCCTCAGAGGGGTCATATTTTTAATTTCTTTACAACACGAGTTGTGTGACACATCATTTGAAAGGTCTGCAGCTGTTTATTCATTTTATGGATGTCTTGTGTGTCACCCCCACTCTGCCCCCCAGGGGGGCACATTTTTAATTTCTTTACAACACCAGTCGTGTGACATATCATTTGAGAGGTCTGCAGCTGCATATTCATATTATGGATGTCTTTTGTGTCGCCTCCCACTCTGCCCCCAAGGGGGACACATTTTTAATTTCTTTACAACACCAGTCGTGTGACACATCATTTGAAAGGTCTGCAACTGCTTGTTCATACCATGGAGTATTGGCGAGCGCAGCAAGCAGGGGTAGCCAATAATTTGGAATCGCGAAGCGATTACGCGGGGGTTGGCGAGCATAGCGAGCAGGGGGGCGGGGCCCCCCTAGTTTTCAGAAAAAAAGTTTAAATCATGGAGTAAATAATTATAGATAGAATCATGATTAATTTATTAAATAAAACATGTTTTCATTATCCCGCAAAATCGTTTGCACAGATGACACTTAAACATTTAAAAAAAATTGTATTATGGATTTTTTTTTTTTTTTTTGTAAACTGGCAACAAAATAATTGTAAACAAATAAAATTAATTCTTAAATTTGTTATATAAATGAAAAATTAAAAGATCTGCGTGAAGTTGTTGGTTCAAGCTCTTTATAAATATTTTTGCGAAGGTCGTATTGTGGCTAAATAATATCGACTCATTAATCAGAAGGATTTTATAGAAAAATAAGACTTTAATAAGTTCGCAAACACAACAATAATTATTCGTGAAAACGTCACTGCGAGAATGAGAGAGCGCTTCGTTAAAAGGTAATTCCATTAATTGAGTTGCCATTCGCAGAAAGTAAAAAGTTCTCCCACGCGGAGAGAATTACAGCAATTCTCATACGCTAACATGTATAAAAACGAAGAAATTAAAATAAAATGTTTTACAGTTAAAAATTCATAGTATCAACGAAAGCAGATTTCAAATGTTTTTTCCAGAAAATAGGATTTTGAAGAAGTAACTTTCTTCAAGCTTTCTTCAAATATATTATTCTAAAATAGCTATCAAAGATTATCGGATGTTGATTACAAAGATTGGAAACATGCATATTTCAAACAATTAAAAAACACCAGTGGTTACTTGAAATTGTAAAAACATCTTTAAAAGAGCTTTTAGTTGAAAATTTAAAAAAAATATGTAAAAGTTTGCTTCGAAAATATCTTATTACGCCAGTTTTACATCATAAATAAAAAATTAAAATGCGCCAAAACATAAAATAACGTTTTTGTTTAATAAAGATGCAAAAATAATAATAATAAAAAATATTGTTACTTTCAAATATCTGTTTTATAAAATAATGCTTCGCGAATCCAAACAAAGCATGGCTTTTGCTAGTTCATACATAGTGTTAAAAAGTTCTATACGTGGTGTCCCAAAAATGGCACCCAAACTCTGCGCAGCCAGATTCCTCATTGGGAATACATAAAAGAAGCCCAAAGAACTGCATCTGTACGATTGATAATTTACGAGAAAAATTGAAAAACAAAGTATACATCAAATACATGTCAAATTATTCGCGAACAGAATGCATGAAAATCATACAAAAAATACCAGTAGCTACAAGGAATAATAAAAATAATTTGAAAACAAATTGTCATAAAAATTTCAAACCAATTTCATTCAAAAGTTCATTATTTTCTCTATGCAACGGTATAACAATTTAAAATGTGCAATGTTTAGAAGTTTAAAAATTTGCAGTTCAAAAAAATTGTAAAACTGAAATTTCATTTAAAATTTTTATAAGATGGGTCCAGGAATATTAATGTTTAATCCATGTCATACGTAATAAGAGACAGTCAGTCTGATTAACTCCATCAAATAAAAATACACATTTTAAACAGTTAAAGTTATATAACAATAAACTACTGGGTTTTTTTTTATTTATGGTCTAGGAATATTAATGTTTAATGCATGGCGTACGTAATATATGATTGGTTATGGTCATCCTAAAAATGATGTTTATTATTATTATTAAGTATAGAATTCCTTTTTAAGTCTTTAAAATTTTAGTCTTTGAAAATATAATTTTCCAAATAGTCGTTCTAATTTGTTAAATTACATTTTTTTTCTTTCATTGTGGTCTTTTTTCAAAATGTCAACAACCGTAGAATTACATGCAACAACCTCAAATAACTGTCGCCAATTTCCGACCCAAGGGAAAACAGGGAAAATATCTGTTTCGCGCAGACTCTAGTGTATTGAGAAGCCGCTGTATATGTCTGTCGGCCGGGGGTTGGAACCACCAAAACTGTCTGCCAACTGAGGAAATATCTTCTGGTAGCTACCCAAGTAACATATATAAAATTCAGCTTTTATAAAATGACGAAAGTAGAATTTTCTAATATTGAAGTTGAGTGGTTGTCGGCCGGGGGTAGGAACCACAGGAAGTGTCTGCCAATGGAGGACATGATTTCTAACATCATTCCAAAGGAAATATAAAAAAATTACGCTTTATAAAATGTCGAAAGTAAGTTGGTATTTTTTACACCTTTGCTCCCTGGTCACTGCCAAAGCCACCGTGATCCAAATTTCATAATTACCCGTCGTTCCTATCTCTGTTGGAAGACTGCGCTGAGAAAGTTTCAGCTTTTATAAAATAACGAAGGTCTGCCAGTCACGGGCTCATGCTCTATTCTGTTTATTCCGTCTAATGTCCCTGCGATGCTCCTTAATTCTTACTAAAAGCTTGCGTGTTGTCATGCCGATATGGATCACGTCCGGTCTTATCACTAACAATTTCAATTAGATAATGTTGTGTATTTTTAAAAAATACATTTTTCGTAATCATATTTTATGGTGCAATTTTCCAGTATATGTTTATAATTTTTTATGGGTACTTACGTGTTAACGACATCGCAGCAGAAGTTGCGCTAATGCGGCATTAAAGAGCAATCTTGTTGTTCACACGCGCACAAAATATGGTGTCAAAAAATGTGCAAAAAAACAAAAACACTAAAAAATGTCGTCAAAAATCAGAAAAAGGACAAGGCAACAATGAATCCAAAATATTACTGCGTATTCGTTCGAATAACAAGATTGCTCTTTATTGGCTCATTAGCACAATTTCTGATGCGGTGGAATTAATACGTAAGTACTTTTTATGTTTTTTGTTTCAATATTACTTACCCATCATACGTAGTATAGGGTAAGTCTTGCAATCGTTTTGAAAATCGAAAAAAATTTTTTTACGGATTTACACGTTTTAGATAGTGGAGATTCCGAAAAACATATTTTTAGAAAAAAAATTTGCCGTCCGTCTGTCTGTCTGTCTGTCTGTCTGTCTGTAAACGCTCTATCTCCCGAACAAATTGAGATAGAGACTTGAAATTTTGTATGTAGTTAGTATGTAAGAATGGGACGAAACCTATTTAATATCAGCAACCTCGATTATCCGGAACTATTTTTTTTCGGACTCTCGAAAAATTCGTTCTGATGAAAGGTATATAGAAATTTTCGAATTTTTTTGTTCTAAGGAATGGACGTAAAAGGCAATAAAATAACACACATTTTGCATATAAAACGAAGTCGATCGGATTATTAGTTGCCGAGATATTTGTAATCTTGTTTTCCACATTCTTCGATTTTTCATGACCCTGATTTCATTCAAATTTCAATTCAGAAGTATATTTTAATTGGAAATGAGACGCTTAATCCGACGCAGCTGATTGTTAGTTTATATTATAATTATTTTTGGAGTTATAAGGATGTTTCTTTTACGCAGTTCGGTATTACTTGAGTAGTTTGGCGTTTTATATAATTTGTCGAAATTGGTACATCAGCAATTCATTAATAGAGAATTACTATGCATATTAACAATATTAAAATTTTGTTTTGGAATTGCAATGCATTGTATAAATAGTTTTCACATGTTTTATTTTCATATGCCTATCTATGATGGGTAAGTATTACGGTGGCCCCCAACGACTAGTTTTTTTTTTAAGATTGTTTTACGTATAAATATCTTTATCGTTAAACACACATTGCACATACACTATATGACCAAAGATGACAGGCCGCAAGTACTTTTAGATATTTTTTTAAATATCTAGATAAATACACGAGATTTTTCTGAAACTTCTAGTGTGTAAGCATAATAGTACAGCTCATTTTTGCCGTGAAGATTTTTATCCCGAAACTCCATAGTTCAAATTAGTCAAATTGAAAAAGAAAAGTATCATTTGGATAACCCTATGAAAACTGATGAAGTAAAAGCGTTCAAAATATAGTTTATGATAAAGTGGCTTATTTCAATAAACTGTGTTCATTTTGTGTGGATAGCAATGTTCTCGCTGCCAATGTTAGTAATTTGGCTAATTAAAAATAAAAAAACATTCGCGAAATAAAAAAAAGTATTAGCAAAATAAATTCGCCGTGTAGCCCCCCCCCCCCAAAAAAAAAAAAAAAAACTTTAGTTTTTTAATGTATTTTTTTTTTAATGTGTTTTAAAATAACCTACGTTTTTATAATTGCGACAACGATTGTTATTAATCTAATTTCAACTATCCGCTAAATATATATTAAAAATATGCATATATTAAAAGTATATATGTATGTATGCGTGTGAAAAACGAAAAAGAAAAAAAATGTGCACTAGCAATTTGGCGAATCTAATCGCTTGTTTACTCGTCAAATGAAGAATTTAGTCGCAATTTGTCGCAATGGCGAGCGACAGCGAGAACCCTGGTGGATAGTAGGGGGAACTGGGGGACATTGATACAGCTTTTTTCAAAAAAAATTTTTGGTGTTTAGAAAGCAGAAATTTCAAGTTATTTTTCTATGTGATGTCAGCAAAACCTGTGTACTGTGTTATAAAAATGTACAATCGTTGTTTTATATGTTATTTTTGCATGTAATTTTTAAAAAAATCAAAAAAAGTAATTTGTATTAATGTGCCCCATCCCCGGGGCAGATTGATACACTTTGACACGTCTGGGAAAAATGGAGACAAATAAACACCAATACATATTTTTCATAGAAAAATAGTTAGCAAACCATTTTATATATATTTATAGACATTAAAATCGCACACAATTTATTTGTAAGCGATATTAAAGCAATTAAAATGAAAATGTATTATGACCTGATGCTCTGGCTGTTCCTTGCCTGTTTGTTGGCTGTGGTAACTTTGTCATATCTGGCACTTTAACCACAGAATTAACTTTTTTCTTAGGAAAGGTAAAAGAATTACCAGATTTTCTGTTTATAAATCGGCTTACAAACAGAAAATAAAGGATAATTATATTAAAAATTATGTTTATAATATGATTGTCCTGTACTTTTCTGCAGCTTGTTTCTCTTACTTAACATTTCTCATGTCGATAATACTTTTTTTCTCTGTGGAATCGATATAAATTTGAGATTTGAAAGGCTGCAGTCTATTCCTTATGTTAATTCTACTAGCACTAGATATTGTGCAAGTTTGTACTTCTTCTGTTTACAAAAATACTATAAAATGTTTCTAATATAAAGAAATTAGAGCTATTTCACTTCAATAAAAACTAATAGTAGAAATTTTTGACGAAAAATTGTTCAATTAAGGAGTGTATGGTAAAAAAAATAAATAAAAGGTAATGAAAAAATGAACTAGAAAAGGATTTAGGTTGTATCAATGTGCCCCGACAAAGGCTGTATCCATGTGCCCCATACAACCATTTTGAATAAAAAGAGTCTCAAATCCAACATTCTATAATTTATCTAACAATAAAGAATGAGGAACTGATAAAGAGTAGTTTTACTTGCCAGCGAGGGTATTCTTTTCGGTTGAAAATACTGGAACAGTTGTATAATACCATTTTAATTGTACAATTCAAATTTACTTTTGACCTACAAAAACAATTAATCACCCATCCCATTTCATCAAACTATTGAATCATTCCAAAACTTTCTGTATATAGCTGATTTCACCAGTATTAGCTTTTGAAGCTCTTGTGAAACTTCCTGTACTGACCCTGTGTGCTGTACAGGGGGTCTATCAATGTGCCCCAGTTTCCCCTATAAATACAGTCCCTCATCTTTTTGAATCTTTTGCTTTGAATTTCAAGATAATTCCTCATGTATTTTTCTAGCCCTCTGAGCGTTTGACCCGTAATATTCCGTACACTAAGCTCCAGGTTTCACTGCAATGTAAGCAATGTTTAAGATATTACAATTCTATAAATTTAATGAATTTTCAAAGCACTGAAGAATGATTAAGACTCTCAAGGATTACATTTATATTCCTAAATAAGATTTTTTATGTAATATTGAAGGAATCACATTTTATTAGCATTTAAAACAAAATGCAGAGAAAACAACATTACAATTTTACCCATTTGCAAGACGCTTGGAGGGCTAGATATTTAACAAAATGTCTAAAATCGCAAGTGGCCGGTCACCTTTGCCCATATAGTGTATATTTCAGTTGGTAAATAGAGCAATTTGATTCAAGCTAGGAAACTTTTGAATTATAAGCTGTTAAATTTAGAATTATTTCCGAAATATACACTCTAAAAAATAAAAGTGTAAATTAGACAAATTTACATATATATGTGTGTAAATTCCTAAAATTACACACATGACATGAAAATTACCCATTTTTTGCAAAGTTTTACCTGTTTTTATGTGCATTTTAGCTTAACAAACTAAGTGTGTATTTTGTTATTACTTGAAAAACATAAATAAATGTGTAAATGCTGAAAAATGTCTGAATTTACACAAATTGGTAAGTTATTGTAATTTACACATAATGATAAACACATAGGTAAGAGTGTAAATTTCTAAAGTCACCTACTTGTCATAAAAAATACCTATTTTAATGTGTGTTTAGTTTATGGCATTAAGTTTGTAAGTTTGTTATCAGTGCATAAACTCATGAAAATGTGTAAATGTAGATTACTCCTGAAATTACACTAATTATTGGGTTGAAAAAATTATAAATGCGTGAATTTTAAAGTAGACGTTACGAAAGGGATAGGAGCTTGTAAACTATTATCAATTTCAAAGTTTAACTTGTAATTTTAGTTTAACTTCAGTTCGCAGTGCAATTGATGATTGTATTCAGGAACTACTTCAACCCCGAGTTAGACGCGAATCTAACATATAAAACTGTAAAATCGTAATCTTCGTTGACTTGGCTTCATCATGTTTAAGTTGAAAATTAATGTTGGGTCCAGCTGATTGCAAGCGCTCTCGTTCAGAAAAATATAGTATATAATAAGTTATTCTCTTATAAAATATAAGATATGTAATGTCATACGTCCGTATTACTTCCAATTCTTTTTATCTGATTTGTTTATATTTATGTATAAATGTATATGATACATGTTGGATTGTTTTTTACGTATAAGAATTTTTTAACACGTATAATTTACTTGCCTTAAAAAATGTCAACATTGCATAACTCCTGATAAATGTCTATTAAAATAACAACTGTTGTATCTTAAGTCATTTATTTCTTGAAAATTTTTCATCTTAAAAAGAATTTATGAATGTATGTTAACAGTAGCAGAATAAACATTAACATCTTTTTTTTCGGGGGTGGGGGGAGGTGTTAAATTTTGGTTCGGTTGTGTGGAAGTTATTATAGTTTATTTATAAACTATTATACAAATGTATACCATATCTATAAATTATATATTCTGATTTATAAGTTAAACAATTCATCTGAGTTTTATTTATTTATTGAATTTTTTTTAAATTATGAAACTTATAATGTTAACTAAGTTTATCATCGATTAAAACTATAGCGTTGCTTTTGAGTTTCTACGTTACATTTCCTAATTTTGAGAAATTAATTTTTTTAATTTTTTATCGTAATTACATTAAAATTTCAGCTGTGTTTTAATTTGAAAATATTACATCGGAAGAACTATGTTCCACTAAAATAGTCATAGTAAAGAACACAAAATTTTTTCTTGTTAATTATATATTTAATAAAAATACACAGAAATAAATTGCAAAAGGGCGCAAATATGTTTATTTAAAATGACTCCAGATCAAAAATTCTGAAGAAAATTTAGATTAAAGTAATGGCTCTTTCTTCAAATATGCTTTTTTCCATTCCAATTTTGCCTATTATTACAGAACTTATATGACATAAAACATATGATTGTATGTATATAAAAAAAATATAACAGTTGTGTCATAATGAATATTCAAAATCGAACTTATCATTCTCTCCCTCCCCCTCTACATAAATATCCCCCGTTGGGTGAGTTTTATACACTTAAGACACAAATGTAATTATCAAATAAATTCTACGAGCTTTAATTTCGAAAATTTATAAGAGTCAATTGATATTTGGATATAGACACAGTATTTCTCGTTTTATTTTTTACTATAGCTGATAAATAAAAATACACATTAGTTTGATAGCTAAAATTTTAATTAAAATATCTGAAAATTTCATTTATGAAGATAGGATTAATTTCATTAATGTTAAAATATATTTGTATTTTTTTTTCCTTTTTTAAGACACAAATTTCTAAATATAAATGTAATGCAAAAGATGTTACTTTAATGATTCAACAGCTTTTTTGATAGTCCTGATAATATTTTATATGGCAAATTCTTTGTAATGATGAATATTTATGAAAAGAAAGCAATTCAACATGTAATATAGGTGATTTATATATATATATAAACAAATCAGCTAAAATATTTGCAGGTAATATTTGTGTGTGTGTGTGTGAGATGAAATCTACATACCTTTTTTCTATTTTTTTATTGTATTTTAAATTTTACATTTATAACTGTATGTAATACAGTACCTTCAATATAATTGACTTTGTATCTTGAGTCTGAAAAATAAAAAATGAAAAATTGAGTCTGAACTCTGAAAATAAAAAGTGTGGAGATTGCAAGATTACCAACTATGATTATTCCATCTGATTAGTCTAAAATCTATCATTAATTAATTAATTATTTTTCTTTATCTTAATTTTTAATTGCATGTTCTGAATAATATATAAATGAGGGGAATATATAAAATTAAAAAGCAAGGAAAAATATAGAAAATAAAATAGCAGTTTTTATGTGTACATTTAGAGGAGAGTGGGGAGGAATGGGACACTTTTTACAAAAATAATAAAATCAACTTTACTTGACACAAATACAAAAACTTTGATTTATAGAATACAAAATGAAACATTTTCTAATGTCCTTGAGCAATATAGAAACATAATTTGAAGAATCAATTTTATAATTAAAGAAATTGAAAATTTCACAATGTGTCCCATACTTCCCCACTAACAGAGAAGTAATATTTTTACTATGATGGTTGATGAGGAATATCAAAAACTAATGTCTTAAATGGCTATATGCTGAATTTTAGATCCGTAGCTACTATAGTAGCATAGTTTTAAAGGGAGGGGTAAAGCTCTAAAAACCTATTTATAGAGAGTTTTTAAGACGAGGGGAGTGAGTGTGATAGGCTGATTTGGAGCTTATGATGCTACACTTGTGATAGTGGATGAGAAGTGTGTACATCACTATGATCCCGAGTCCAAAGAACAGTACTTTTATCGAATCCACTGTCACAAATCTAGCTCCATAAGCTAATAATCAGACTTTCAACTACCCCCCTCCCCCCATTTAACTCCTCCATACAAAACTGAGGAATATCAATAAAATATGAAATATGAATATTGCAGCTACGGTTCTGAAACTAAGCATAAATATATCGATATTCTTCATCAACCCGTTGCAGTACAGATATTTCATATACACTAGACACAATAGTTATTGAACCTCCATCGAATATGCGTATTTTGCATATTACGCAAAGAACTGTGTAAATTACAATAACACAATAATGTGTGTTTTTTGCGTAATACATATTTATCTGTGTAATCACAGAAGATTACACAGATAAATGAGTAAGAATATAACACAGATGTATGTGTATTCTTGCGCAATTTACACATTAATGTGGGTATTTCATGAGTGATTATTATACCTTTACACACTTAGTGTTATCATCAAATTACACACTGAAATGTGTATTTTGAAATTTACACTTTAGGTGTGTATTTTGGCAATTTACACACGAATTTACACACATAAACAAATCGTTTTTGTATCATTGATTTACACATTTTTGTGTGCAAATTTACACTTTTATTTTTTAGAGTGTATCTGTAGCTATGCCCATATTTGAGTCACTTTGTGATATCTGTGACAAAGCGAATGACTGAAAGTGTTGAACCATGTGTTCACATGCAACCTGCCTCTAAATGTTTATTTGATTTTTATTATTTAGCAACTTCTTTAAATTCTGTTTTTTAAGTAGTTTTATATTTTGAATTTTAATATGTAGGTCGTTATTTTAAATCGTATTTCAATTAAATATATTTTTTCTTATACAAACTGCGTTTTTTACTCTTGCCTTGCTACAACATTTAAGTAGTATGCTTTGCATGCTTAGCAGGCATTATTAGTAGGCATGTCAAACTCCTTGATCATTGCGGTAGTATTGCATACAGAGTCGCGGGTCACATTAAAAAATTTTAATGAATTTTATTTTTTTCATACCGAATAAAACTAAACATACAAATTAAAATACAATCTTGAAAAATAAATAAATATATAAAAAATAAAGTGAAAAGCAGGAAAAATTTTTAAAAGTCTCCGTAAAAATTTAAATATAATACTTAATATGTAAAATCATAATAGTACAAAAAATGCGATATTAATTTTATTATATTGATCTTAACGTTTCTTCTTTTAATTTTGTGATTGCTTCATTTTATAAAAGCTAATCGTTGTAGGAACACAATTATTTGAATTGTAAATGTATTTTTAAAAGTCAAACTTTATTCAGTCAAGCTTTTCGGAATCAAGTAAACAAATATAAATTATGCTCATTGTGCTAACAATATGAAGTGTATATTAGATTACTATTCTGTGTTAATTGTACAGATTTTGAAAAAAATTCAAGTTGGCAACATTGCAGCCACGGCTAGCGAAAGCGTGTTTATACAAAGTGTATTTTCTGCATCAATCATGAAATAAATCAAGCATAGGGAAAATGTCGAAATTCCTTGGCGGGCCACAAATAAATAGTCAGAGGGCCAATTGTGGCCCGCGGGCCACGTGTTTGACATGCCTGCTTTACAGTTTAGTTTCCACAGGTTATGTTGACAAGGAGGCTATTTTATTTTGAATTAGGAAAATTTATTTAACAGTTCAAATTCATTTTTGTGAAGAAGTACGATTTAACATATGAAATATGAGTGAACAGCAAGCAAATTTTACGAAGTTAAATAACAGTAATTACGATGTTTGGAAATTTAAAATGGAAATGTTTTTAAACGATAAATGATTGTGGGATGTTATACATCGGAACAGCTTAACTGAAGCGGCAGCTGATAGAGATGCTTGGACTAAAGCAAATAAATCTGCTAAAGCGAAAATTTCTTTAACTGTCGCAGATAATCAGTTAACACATATCAAGCATGAGGAAACAATAAAAGGTATGTGGAATTCTTTACATAAAATTTATGAACAAAAGCATTTAAATACAAAACTTTTCTTGCAAAGAAAGTTATACAGTTTAAAATATGTTGAAAATTTAAATATGAAAGATTATATTCCAAATATATTAGAAGTAGTTGATCAACTAAGGGTCTAGGGTCTAGGTAAAGTAATCCCAGATGATGATATCATTGTTTCACATTATACAATATTATTACATATCATTATATTACAGTTTAGTTTCAACAGAAAGAAGAGGGGGAGGACGCAAAATGATAGCGTGGCGCTAAGTTGAAATTTCACCCCTGGCACATTTCTCTCTTTGCACGGCCTTGGTAGAATGTATACAAAAAATATAGGAAATTGCGATCACTCAAATTTATGCATGGACATTACAGTTGCTTAATCGATACGAAAACAGAATAAAAACTCACCTGCAGATCTTGGTCTTCGTTCTGAAATAGTATTAAAAACATTAAATTAAAAACATGTCAAATAATATAAATGTAATATTTAAAAAAAAATATGCATTAACTAAAATTCACTAAAATGTAGAGAAATAATATTTGTAAAATGCACTACCAAATTCGGTGATGTATCGCCAATTTGGCGTTATTTTGATAAACTTACTATTAGTAAAAGGTACGGCCTTTACTTTCCAGAACTAATCTAATAACTCCAGAAAATATTATATCAGATACATATCCATCCAAAATTATTTCGAAATAACTCGTACCTACCGTAATGCACTTCTGTGCTCGGCTGTGTAAATTTTGAAAACAACTCTTAACATTAGAACCCCGGGAAATTTTATGCAAGTTTTATAAAATATATTTAAAACCAGAAAAATAATTTGAAACTAGATTCGCCAAAAATAGATTTTTTCTTTAGTTTAAACGCGTTTTTATAGACTCTGAGAAAAAGGAAATGCATTTTAACAATAAAACGAGTCGAATTCGACGAATGAAATGTTTAAAAGACCCGATCGATTTGGTTTTAAAAAAGCAAAAGTAATTACATTATTTAATCAATATACAGTTCCTGGCCAAATTATTAAACGCACTCATATTTTCTTGCGTCGAGCCATATTACTAGCTTTATAGAGATATTATTGTGTCACTAGTTACAATTGATAATATACATCATCTGTAGGATTATAATAAATTAAAAGCATGCCAATGACTTTTAAATTATTTATTTTTGTAATTTAAACTAACAATTGCTGAAATTGTAAAACTTAAAGCATGAAACTAAAAAAAAGTCAACATTTCTTGGAGTCTCCTTTGACGTCAATCAGTGCCTCTATTCTTCGTGGCATGCTGTTAATACAAAATTGAAATGCTCCTTGCATGTGTAAGTGATGTTTCCAGACAAGTATAAGTTTTTCTATGAGCTGTGTTTTGTTCGTTATGAGATCTTTGGCCAGTTTTTTCTTCATAAGTTCTCAAACATTTTCAATGGTATCCATGTCTGATGAATTACCGGGAACAGTGCAGCACAGGGATATTTTTTATTGAAAGTAGGCCTTGGTGGATCGTGCTATGTAACAAGGAGCTTTACCTTGCAAAAATACAAAGCGTTCTTCATTTAGAAACCATCATTTTTAGCTGTAGAATAACCGATTTTGCAAACCTCTGTATATTGGTCTTGAAAATAGGCTAAGCAGTCATAACAAACCCAGCTCACAGAAAATCCTATCCATGTCTGGAATCGCCAAACACACATACAAGAAACAATTCAATTTTGCATTAACAGCATGCCTTGAAGAATTGAGGCACTGAGTGCCGCCAAAGGAAACTAAAAAAAATGCTTTTTTTTAGTTTCAAGACATAAATTTTGTAATTTCAGCCATTTTTAATTTAATTTGCAAAAATAAATAATCTTAAAGCCATAGGCATGTTTTTTATTTATTATAACCCTAAAAAAATGCATGTAATTAATTGCAGTTATTCAAACAGTAATATTTCTGGGAAGCTAGTAATATGATTCTGCACAAGGAAACGGGAGTGCGTCTAATAATTTGGCCAGGGACTGTATAATAAATATATTTTCAAACTTAATGTCAAGTTTGCTAGTTACAATTTTGCATGCAAATATTCGCACATCTTCAGTTAAAATTGTAATCTGAGTGCCGGCGAAATCCAGAAATTTTATTTTATATGCACTCACAGAAAAATAGTTTTATTTAAAAAAAAAAAAAAAAAAAAAAAAAAAAAAACTAATTTCATTTCTATGACATTATTTTCACTAACTGAAGTCATCTGAAAGTAAAATCTCAATCTCAGTGTTCATAATGAAAAGAAATATTGAAATGTAATATCGTTATGAGAAAAATGCGATGTTTTAAATAGTGATGTCATTTTCTCTTCAAAGGTTTTTTTTAAGTTACTGTTATTAGTAATATGAAAAAGGCATCCGTAATAATATTGTAATTCCCATTTATCTGGTTGCTGAATTACATCATTTTCCTCACTTGAAATTTTTCTTATTTTGCTTTCGACATTAATTTTTATCATAAATTATTTTCTGTTATTTTATTTACATTATTAATATTATTTCTCAGTAAGTATATTTTTTTACCTCAATTAGTGCATAATTATAAGCAATCATTTTATTGTGGTTAAATTTTATGAAAACAACTAACTTTTTTCTTTTAAATGCGAGGATATGTTCACTGATGAAATAAAGCTTCTGACTGGTGGAAAGTGATAATGGAAAATGAATTTTTATTATCGAGAGAAAAGCTAAACTGAGTTGCCACCATTTTGAAGAAATATCGTAAAAAGCTTTTAAAATTAAAAATAAAATATAAAAATGGTAATAAATTAAAAAATAGCTAAAATGGGCACAACTACAAATAAATAGCTTTCATTTAAAAGAAATAATTATCAAAATCGGTTGAGTAGAAAATTCAGGGCTGATGATTAAAAAAATAGCCAGGTCTTTTAAATATATAGATTATTTTGTTTATTTGTTTAGCTCATTTCATTGCAACTGATATGTAACTTATTTCTTGAAGATTTTTCTGGTTCAAATCGACAATTAGTCCAGTGATCAATGCCGAATTGACACCTTCCCGGCGCACAGTGGATCAATCCTTAAGAAAATGCGAACATAGGGCCAAAAAATAATCACTAAATAATTAATTTTTTGCAGTGAAATATTTTAAAAGAATATACACAAAAAATGAATATAAATTCATTTTTTAAATTATACAAAACTAGCAGCCTTCGCCCGCTACGCTGGTCAGTTTTTTTTTAAAGAAACTTTGAATCAAAAGAAATTTTTATATCATAATAATTTTTAGTTTTATATCATATTTTATTCTGTTTGTCATCGGTGAAAAGTCAGTCATCTAAACGGAAAGTTCAATGTTAGTCACCAATGAATGACGTAGCGGTCAACATGTTAACAGTTTTAATCAAATAAAAATTCATTCAGCGGAACCTTTCAAATAAAGCCAACCTTTTGTAATTGGGTTCATCTGATTTAAAACATCTCCATAAGTAGTCAATTAAACAGCGTAGAATGCTATATTTTATTTATTACAAAATTTCTGAAAAATTATACAACACAATGTACGTTCCGTTAAAATCTATCTAGTAGAACTTGTTATAAGCGGCCGGAAGGAAATTTCCCTTTGCATTTTATATATATTGAGATAATTAAATATATAGCGTATATAATCATGTTAACCTGATTATAGATCTCTTTTTCAAAATTGTAGGTTCAATAGATTTTTTTTTGTACGATGATTAATACAAAATCCAGACTTTTTTTTATATATACTAGCAGGCTAAGCCCACTGCGCTGGTCTATTTTTCAAAACAAAACATGAATCAAACAAAATATTGAATATGATTGTGTTTTTTAAAACAACTTCACCTCGAATGCTCTTTCACATTTCTGAAAATCATACAAAACGCCATTGTATTTAAAGATAGAAAATCAACGATTATAGATGCACCAAAAATGCATTAAAAGTTAGCAAACAGCTGTTTCGAATCTACTGTCGAGATTCTTCATCAGTGCAAAACTCAGCGAGCTAGAAAAATCAAAACTGAGCCAAAAATAAAAACAACAACAATGGAATCAATGCCCGTTGACACCAAAATATATTAAAATAATAATAAAATATTATGTTGTTGTATCAGCTTATGCATTCGATAAAATTCGGTCTTTTAAGAAAAAAATATTTCAGTTGACCTTTTATTGTAGAGTTTGATAGATAAATAAGGCAATTATGAAAAGAGCAATTTAAATATTGTCTATTCACCATACTTCTAAAATAGCGAGCATTATGATCGCAGAGATTGACCATTGAATTTAAACAATTTTCAAGTGATTCATTTTCATTTGATAGTTTTTTAACTCTAAACCCCTCAACTTGAGAATATGGGTATCTGTGGAAACCTTAATACATCCTCTATCAATATTATATTATATTTCGCAACGTACATCTGCTCTTGACAAATCTATTACAGTGTTCCGTTTTTGGAATGCAGCAGAATAAATAAAGTTAAATAAAATTTTCCATAGAAAAATAAGGGGAATGTTTTTTGAATGTGTGAAATTCATTTTTTGATACAGATGTCATATACGCATCACGTTGGCGTGATTGAAACAAAATAAACATTTTATGCCTCTTATGGTAATCCAGCTCTGTTTTTAATTTATTAATGAACTATTTATTTACTTTCATTTGCATAGAAAAGTAAAATAGAAAATAGAAATGTATCTGTCATTTGAAAACGAAGTTTCCGTTAAAGTGACGCCAGAAATGTATCACCCCAACGTGGTGCATATATGACATTTGTGTCTCTTTCTTACAACATGGGTGTGTGCCGTGTGTGCATTTGCACCTAAATTTAGTTATTTAGCTCTATTTTTGTAATATTAACTGGAGTTTGTGCAATGTACGGTACTACTTGATTATTCTGTCGAGTAAAAAATTAATAGTAGATTATAGGAATATATGTCAATAATCGATGATCGTAAGTATGATAGCAATTGATATTACACGTGATACACGTATTTTTTTACGTCATAAGTGCTTTTTAATTCGACTTTTAATTTGTATTTTTTATTTATGTTTATTGTTCTTTCGTTATTTAAAGTGAATTTATGTAAATTTGAAAAGTTTGGCGAAATTGTCCGACGTGTTAATCAAGTAGTACTCAATTTACATTTGAAAATATCATATTTCACAAAAAACTCCGGCACAAACCTGGATTTGCAAGATTTCCTTCCAATACCAATGCGGCAAAATCCTCGTTTTAGAATAGCGGAGAAATGTGAATTTTTAAAAATTATTTTCATTATTTTAAAACGAAAATAATAATAAATAAAAAATTACTATAGTACAAAACAATTTATAGAATTTCTAAAAAGAAATTGAAAGTAAATAAACAATTTATTAATACAGAAACAACTATTGCTGGGTTACCATATAAGGCAAAATAACACCGTTTTGGCGACAGTCACATACCTCAGTGTGTATATAATATCTGTGCGAAACATATTTCGAAAAAACAATAAACGTTATTTATACAGCATGTTTAAATGCTACAGTATAGTGAAAAAAATGTATACATGAAATATACGCACCACATTGGCGCGTTTTTTTTCTTTTCTTCTAATGCCGATTCGGAGAAAATTTTGTTTTCAAATACCAGTTACATATATAGTTTACAATTATTTTCTGTTATTTTAAATAGAAAATAACAATAAATTTTAAAAAGTTTAGTTAATAATTATAAAACAAAACTATTTATATCCTTTAAAAAATAAAATAAAATAAAGTAAAAATTTATTAATAAATAAACAACAGCCAGGTTACCAAGTGAGGCATAAAATCGCCATTTTATTGCAGTCGCGCAAATGTGGCGCATATATGACAAATGTGCCTAGATTAAAATAGTTTATATAATTGGAAAAAAAAAGAAAAAAAAATAATAAATAGATAATTTATTAATAAATAGACAATAACATCCGGGTTGCCATATCAAGCAAAATTATGACACTTTGGCGTCAGTTAATTACCCAGATGTATATATGGTATTGGCGTTATGGTATTGGCGTAAGAGACAAATCGCACCAATGTAGTGCGTATGAGATATCTGTGCCAAAAAATTTTTTAAAAGTTGCAGTTAAATTATTTTACAATCTCTACGTATGTGCAAAGACATTTACTCTAAAATTTAAATATTATTCATTTTTGTGGTATTAATTGCTATATATGTATTTAAGTTAAATGTAAAATTTTTTCCTAAAAATGCTCTCACTCATTAAAAGAGAAAGAGAGAGAAAATAGTTCTTCAGAACATCGCTCCATCTTGTGTTTTCTTGGTTTAGAATAGCATTGATTGGCGACAAAAGTAGATTGAAACACCCAATTGAAGAAACAACATACAAATAACAATTAGAGCCTTTTTAAAAAAATAATTAATTCTGCGAGTTTCTTCTGTAAAACACATAACGGGAAAATTAGATTTAAAAATAATTTTAGAAAAAGAAAGAAAAAGAAAATACTTATGTTTTACCTAATGAAATTTTTGAGATGTTGTTTTCTGTTAATCTGGCTCGAGAGAAATAAATAGCCAAATATTGTGTCACTTCAAAACTTTCTTTCATATTGAGTTATTTTTTAAATATTATAAATATTCTTTTTTTTTCGTTAAAGATAATTTTTTTTCCTTTCATAATATTATTTTGCATTAAACGGATTTTTTTCTTTTTATCATTATTTATTTTAAATCAATGAATTAACAGGGTTTTTTTTTCGAAATGTTTATATTATTTTCCATTCGAGAAAGCACTTTATTTCTTTTTTGAAACATAATTATCGCCAAAAAATTAGTTGTTGCAACCCTTCCGTCAAAAAAAACCCGAAAAATACGAAATTTAGTACGAAAAATCAGAGTTATCCTTGTATATTTGTATCATAAACATCCGTAAAAATATTTCCTATCGAATGATATAATTTGCAAAAAGATCCATCGGGTAGTTTTTGAAAACACCCGTTTGGAAGTTTCAGAATTTCTGCTTTATAATATATATGATAGGTTAAAATTTTCAGGTTTTAGCGACGAAGACATCGACAAATTTGGAAAATGTTAAGTATCTCACGAACTAATGGTTTTAAAAGAATTTGCTTAGTACCATTCGATTCAGCATGAAAAAATACACTTAAATGTGATATCAGTTGAAAAACAACTACAAAAGCCGATTTTTAAGGAATTTTTTAAAAGTTCGTTCTTTTTTTTTACCAACCTTACGGGTGGATTTTTCGAAAATCCCTTCTTAGTGGCACTCGATGTTATAAGAAGTATTTTTACCCCAATTTTCAAGATTTTTGGTTCGGTAGATTTTTTTTGTGTCGTGATTAATACGAAATCCAGACTTTCTTTTATATATATAGATTATATCTTATTTGTATAGCTCGGAATATACACTTTTCAGCAGAGGAATTTTTTTGCGGTTTTTAGAAAAAAAATTAAATGTGCTCAGAAATGAAACCAAAGTAACCATTAATAATAACTCGTTTAAAATATCATTCTTAATTTCCTAAAACACATTTTAAAGTAGTACGGATTACATTTTGACTAAATTTTAGGTATCATTTACATTATGAACAGCCCTTATAAAATAAACTGTATCATAAACTTAAAAGTTTCTTATACTAAATTGCCTGAAGTTGCCTGAAATTTCAAAGACATGTTTGTGTTCTTAAAAGTCTGTAATTCAATGTGGTATAGGGCAATTTTTGCGCAAACCTGCGCATTTTTGAAATAAATGGATTTGAAACACTTTTAGTGGTTATTACATAGTTTTCCGTTTCCGGAAAGCATAGTAAATTTTCTGAAAAAAAATTTTTTTTCATAAATTTTATACTGTAAGAATTTTCTAAGATGAAATAATATAAAAAAATAATTTAAAATTAAAGTATAAAATTAAATTCGTATCTTTGATTATATAAATATTTACATGAAAATTCTGGAATGCGCAAATACTCTCAGAGGATTAAATCAACTCTAATAAATGGATGCATGATATGTGAGTCCTAAAGTGTTATTTAAAGTAAAAGTTCTTATGCTTCTGGAAATTTTTCGTCTTTTTGAATATTTTTTACTTTGTGTCTAATGCTAGAAATCAACAGGTCCGATGTTATAAGTAAATGGTGCAACAAGTCTTCGTTATATTGCTCTTCGACTTATTTTTCTTGTATTCGAATCCCGGTACCTTCGAAACTCTTTATTTAGAGCTTCGCCAGCTTTTTTCTGTAGTTTGACAGTTGGAACAGCAAAATTTCCAATTATATCTTTTCTCCGAATTGATAACTTGTGAACAGAATCTGGCATATAATAATACCACCCGTACTTCGAAATACATTATTTAGCTGTTTCCATTGCAAATTTACCAAATTTTAAGGCATTAATTACTTTGTCACAAGAGATAACTTGCATATTATTGCAAAACGTTTAATAAGTTCTTTATCTAATCCAGTGACTCAGCTGCTTTTTGTATTGCTGCATGCAAAAGAGCTTCTCCAGAAGTATCCTCTCTTAAACTTTGAGTTTGATTTGGTTGAACAGATGGCTTGAATTCATTATGAACTTTAAAGGAATTTTGAAGCCAAGAACTGTTTTTAGAATTAAAACGATCTAATTTTCGTTGAGATTTTTGCCATCAATCTTATACAACAATGCAAAATTTACGGAAACGTTCCTTTAAATATTCTTCATCAATTTCTGAAGCTTTTAGTTCACAGCGTTCGCTTACAAAACTAATCATTGATATATCATAACTAAAACCATTATTTAAATTCTTTAAATACAGAAACAAATCTATGTTACTTATCTTTCAAAAGAATATAAAAAAGGAAAATGAAATAATCTTACTTCAAATAAAAAAGGAAAAATACTAAAATTGATTTTACTACAAAATAGTTTCATAAAACTCAATCCCGATAGTAAGAAATATGCACTGAAATAAGCTCTAAAATGTTGCAGTTTTGCAGAACGATTTTGAAGAGTTATGTAAATATTACATACGTTGTCAATAAAAAATTCAACAAATATTTTTAATATTTTGCGAATTCTATTAGGTAAGATATAAGTAAAACCAAGATAGATAAAAAAAAAATTATCATCTGCTAAGCTTTTTCTTTTACTTTGTTTTTCAAGTTTAATTAAGTTATCAAGTATGTCTCTAAAAGTCTTGTTTTGAAAATAAATAAAATAAATTGCTCACAAAAACCATGCAGATCTATTGAATATAATCTATTTTACTTATTTAAACCTAAATATATATATATAAAAATTATATACATAGTTTTATACTATTGTGATAATCCTATGTTCGACATCTGCTATACTTTGATCCACTGTGCGGCGCTCTAGTGTTAAAGTCCTCTTATAGTTCAAGAGCCGACCGCATAAAACCTAAGTCAGCGAGCACAAGAAAAAATCCTTTATTTTATGGAAGAGTAGTAATACAGGAATCTAATGATCCATGTCTACTAGAAGCGAGGTGGTGCATAAGCCAAAAATTAATACAGTAAAACCCCGATAATTCGGATTAATTGGGACCGAACCCAATCCGGATTATCCGGAGAATTAGGAAAAAGCGAAATAAAATAAAACATACTTACAGAAAATCACCTTTATGTTAAACTTATTGAATATTTACAGAAAGTAAAAATGTTTACTTTACTTAAATCTTCCGAAAATATTTCAGAAAAAGTTTTTTTTTATTTAGAATACGACGATGAAACAAGTTAATGTTATGGAAATTAGCCAATCGCTTCTCAAAATTGAAAAAAAAAATGACGAAACCGATCCGGACTAATGGGGTCCGAATTAGCGGGGTTCTACTGTACCTCTAGTGGTTGAGTCGTAGATTTAGCATTATGTTTTCCTGCACCCAATTTACCATGTTTTCATGGAAAATCGGGTGCAGGATAGGTATGTTTTCATACTAAATGTATGTTTTTATACTAAAGGTATGTTTTCATACCTTTAGTTGTATGGCAAACATAATGTTAAACGTATGAGTGAACCACTAGTGGTATCGATTTTTGACTCGTGCACCACTTCGCTTCCGGCAGACATGGATCATTAAAGTGCTATTACACGTAAAAATAGTAAGCAACAAAAATCGTCTGCTTTTTTTCGTTTTCTAAGCATTTCATTGGCTGTTCGAGAAGAGGCTTTACCATCATTTGGATTTCCTAGCATTTGATTGGCTCTTACTAACACCTCGCATCGTTCCAGGCGTCAAAGACGCTCCAACACAAAAGAATCACGCTCTCTCCAAGCGACTCCCCTGGTCCCATAGGATAACATGGAGACGCCTGGAATTTGAAGCGTCTTCGACCCCACGTGTAATAGCACTTTTAGATTACCCAGTTACTACTCTTCAACAAAATAATTTTTCTTGTGCTCGATGACTTAGAGTTTTGTGCGGTCGGCTCTTGAACTATTACGGAATATTGTTTAATATGGACATCGCCATTTTCTTGAGGGCTCAGTGTGCTCAAATCTTATTTAAGTTATCAGAACACCTTTAAAACGAAATTTTCGATCAACGTAAAGATTTCTTTATTTTTACAATAATGTTTGAATTGAATCATTTATCTATCAAAATCTGCTTACATTTTATCTGTATTTAAAATGAAAACCGAACTATAGCCGTTTAAAATTACATCTATTACAGATTTTGAATTGTGTTTTAAAGGCACTTTCAGCTTTTTCTCTAACGTAAGTGAAGTTTTTCAGATTTTCACTAACGAGGAAGGTCTCCATTGGGGGCATACTCAGAATTTTTTGAAAAAAATACGAATTAAACTACTCATGTAGGTAATTAAGGATCAGTGAAAATTAGCGGCGGAATTACATTATTAGATATGTAAAAAAATAAAATAGTTTGGAATAATTGGCGTGAAAAGCTGAAAGCGACGCGGGATTTGGCGTACAGTGCATTTCCTCGCCAAAAGCAGACGATTTTAACGAATCTGAAAATTGATTTCAATTGACTTCACTGTTAAAAATCTGCAGCATTTACTGCAACGTCACTCCACTACTTTTAAAGAATATCTCTCTTCTGACCAATGAGAATGCTCCATAGCACCGTGAATTGGCCGTGTCATACACTGATAAAAATCTGCTGCATTTTGTTGCAACGCACTCCTCCGCTTGTATATAATATCTCTATTCCAACCAATGAGAAAGCTCCATTTCACGGCCAAGTAACCGTTTTCTATACAAGCAAGGAAGTGCGTTGCAACAAAATGCAGCAGATTTTTAACAGTGTATTTTTCAATTTGGAACAATTTAAATCAATTTAAATTGTGTTTTAAATGAAAAAATATATTAATTTCATTTTGTTTAAGTACGTATAAACGTATGTGACAAAATTACACTTAAAGTAAAGTAAAAATGCAAAACTAAAATTACTTAAACTAAACTTATTTAAATAAATTGAACATAGAAAGTTTTTTCTTTAAAAAGTATTCGAAGCGTAAAAGCGTGTTTTTCAAACTTTCGTTTTTTCGCCAACCGGAGATAAATCGCCAAATAAACGAAATTTTTATTATTTTTTTACGGACGTTATAAGGAGATTCCGCCGAAATGTTTTTTATAAACATGTATAACTATATGAGAAGAACATTCTGTAATTTTTTCAGATTTTTCTGAGTATGCCCGTATGGAGACCTTCCTTGTAAGCGCAAAGCATCCTAAAATGAAAATATGCATGAAATGCAACGAAATTTTCTGTACTACTGAACTTCTTTCTTATGGTAACATAGCTGTTGTTATTTACTTATTAATAAACTGTTTGTTTGCTTTTCTTTTTTTAAATGATATAAATTTTTTTATTCTATAATTATTAACTATTTTTTTATTATTATTTCTTTTTTAAAATAATAGAAATTAGTTTAAAAGTATTTATGTAACTGATATTTGAAAACGGAATTTTCGCCAAATTGGCTTCAGAAAAATAACACGTCAATGTGGTGCATATATGACATCTGTGCTGATAAATCAAGAATTTAGTTTTTTTATGCTACCCCGGCGCAGATAATAAATCGCCAAATATTGTACCCGTGGCGCTTTTTTGTATTTCATAATTTATTTAAAATATAAAAATATAATCCTTTCACTCATTTCATTTATAACACATAACTTTAATTTTGAACTAAAAAGTTTAAAATTCATGATTTTTATTTACTTTTTTAAAGTAAAAAGAACAGAAGAAAATAAAAATGATGATATTTTGAAGTTTTATAATTGCAGCGAAGGAACAAAATATAACGCAGAACACACGCATTCACATTACGCAGAACCAGAAGTAGATAATATTTTTACAATAAATAATTATATAAATAAAATCAATTTATCAATTTCAGAATATTTTAACACATTGAAAAAACTAGTCGTTGGAGGCCACCGTAATACTTAGCCATCATGGATATGCATAACATAATATATGAAAACATAACATATGTAAACAATTTATAAAATGCATTACAATTCCAAAACAAAATATAAACGTATTTTTAAGTATTTTTAACACATCATCATGCTCTATTAATGAATTTCTGATGAACCGATTTCGATAAATTGTATGAAACGCCAAACTATTCAAGTAGCACTGAATTGCATAAAAGAAACCATCCTTATAACTCTAAAAATAATTATCATATTCACTAACGGTTTCTTGCATCGAATTAAGTGTCTGATTTGCAGTTAAAAGATATCTTTGAATTGAAATTTGAATGACATACAGGGTTATGAAAAATCAAAGAATGTGGAAAACAGGATTAGAAATATCTCGACAACTAATAATCCGATCGACATCGTTTTTTATGCAAAATTTGTCTTAATTTATTGCCTTTTACGTCCACTTCTTAAAACTAAAAAATTCGAAAAATTTTATGTACCCTTCATCAGAACGAATTTTTCGAGAGTCCGAAAAAAATAGTTCCGGATAATCGAGGTTACTGATATTAAATAGTCTTCGTCCCATTCTTACATACCAAGCACATACAAAATTTCAAGTCGCTATCTCAATTTGTTCGGGAGATAGAGCGGTTACAGACAGAGAGACAGACATACAGACGTACGGACGACATTTTTTTTAAATATGTTTTTCGGAATCTCCAGTGTCCGAAACGTGTAAATCCGTCAAAAAAAATTGATTTTCAAAACGATTGCAAGACTTACCCTATACTACGTATGATGGGTTGTAACGTTACATGCATGCTGAGCGTCATTTGTAACGTTTGGTTGGTCGTGGTGGGGGTTAAATATAGACATACTCAGTAATTTAGGATAAAATAACAAAGTTTATTAAAGTGATAATGGCTGAAGGGAAGTGGAGCAAGTCTTAAATTTACACAACTGAAAACACTATGAACAGCTAAATCATACTCACAGGCTCCGACCTAGCTCAGTCGTGGCACCGCCTAACACTTCTCACTATCTTCTGGCTGAGCTGCTAAACAAAGCTTAATTAAACAGCCCGTAGCTGTGGGTAATTCTTTATTTCACAAATAATCAAAATGGAACTACTATAAATTCTCTTACCACGGCCGAATCTCAAATCAACTATCCAAACTCCTTTCCACTTCACTGGAGGCCGTTGCTACTTCCTATTCGCTAGCACTTCGCTAAACAATAATTCACTTCGCTATCTAATGGCAGAGAACCTCACTCGCTGGCTGCTGGCTAATGCCAGATACACGCCAGAGACACTCACACCCAAGCTTTTATATGCAGCAAACTGAGATACTTCACATTAACATATTACTAATAACCGCGAGCTAACTGCGGAATTCGAAAGAGCACACACACTCTAGAAAGTTAAAGTAAAAGAGAGGATAGATGTCGCTTTTACGCCTACAAAATGTTAAATTATTGACGTCACGATCTCAGAAACACTAGAGAGCCTTTATGACAAAAGGTCACTCCCTCACAACCCCCCCTCGGATTCCGCAGAGAAAAAGGACTGGGCCAAATGCATGCCCAGGACTTTTTCTTGTTATAAACTTCAAACCGTAAAAAAAAACACAGTGATGGGTGAAATTTAGCGCCGAAACATAACCTTTAAAATATTAACTTTAACCCATCACAACCAAAAAAACTCAGTTTGCCTCAAATATTCACATATTCAATCCAATCATTCTTCTATCTTACAAATAGCCTCCTTAAAATTTCCAAAAACTCGTAAAACTTTCAAAACTAATTACTTCTTTCAAAACAACCCACTCCACTGGGAGTGCTAAAATTTCTCAAAACACGAAACTTCCGAAATTTTCCTCAATATTGCAATACAACTATAACTTTACCAAAAATTTCTCCATAACTTTCCTAATACTAGAATTCGCACCAAGTCCAAAAAACCCAATGCGCAAAAATTTTCCTCATCCAAATTCCGAACTCATCTAGAATTACATTTACTTCATACTAAAATAACTCTGCTACTACGTAATACCTACATACCCATTAGCCAATGAACTAACTCCCAAAATTCTTCAGAACTTAACTCCACTTTAACAATAATTGGGGCACATACGTACAGCGTCATATCGCTGTGCCTATGCAACAATCAAAAAATATCAAAAATTTACAAAATGACGTCATCATGCTCTTCATCTGTATTAACTAAAAGAAAAATAGCAGAATCAATTGATAACACAGGTATACTTCCCTGCAACAAAATCACATTAACATTCAATTTTAATACAATACAATTTCAAATTCAAACGCAGCTTAAAACTTCGCAACTAGCGGAAACCATTCCCAACTGAAGTACAAACGCAACTCATAAAACACGAACGATGAGAAGAAAGTTAATTCATTAAATGTTAGTATAAGAGATAGAAACGCGTGTCAAGGACTTCTTGACCGCAAAACCCGTGCGCGCCTCAACCGCGGCGCGTGTACAAAATAACCCAAATTACTATCTGTACTTTCTGAAAATTTAAACATACATTAACATACATTTTATAACACATGAACAATATAACAATACAGTAACATTTTTAACAAATAACATAACAATTTAACAATAGATCCAGAATTTTTAAAAGCAGTTAAGACCAAAATCTCAAACATACATAAAACTAACAATTTTGCAAACAAATTTTGAACACAATTAAGCACTAATCGTGAGTCCGTCAAAAAATTCCAAAAATGGCCAAAAGTACAAAATAGTCTCTCTGCTTTCTATTCCTTCACATTGCTACCACATATATGCACTGTAATAGAAATTTAATAAAGAACATTATCACCCAATCACAGAGATGATTCACTGCTAGCAGGCCTCATACTACAGGATGGCTTTCTCCTCCTGTCCCTGAAACCTTGTACGAAGGACCTTTCGTCATCAGAACTGTACGGTGACGCCACAGTTGACTGTCGTGCCTGCAGCCTGGTTCTGAATGGATGCCGTGGGATACTTGTAGGTTCCGCTCGACGACTCTGCTCTGGCCGGTTCGCTGGGGTCACTCCATGGCGAGACTCACACTGTTGTTTCCGGTAATCTGAGAGTTGTCTCCTCTTTCTAGACGCACCCGAAGTTACTGAAGATCCTAGGCCACGTTTCTTTCCGGACCTATGTTGTTTCTTGTTAGGCAAAAATTCGGAATTTAAAGTTCGTTTAACAGTTTGACGAGTGTCCAAACGAAATCTTTTCCGGGGATTAATCACTGAAGATGGTGAACTATTAGATAATTTATGTTTGTGAGGTTGCTGTCTAATAGGTGGAGGAACTGGACAGTTTATAATCTTTTGTCTTTTATGGCACACAGAGTCCGATGTATCTGACACAGTTCTCTTATTTTTATTGTCATACTTTGCTCTCGGATTGCTAGGCTTTCGACTTTCAAGAACAGTTTTTGGAGCTGTTTGACCAAATTTTCTTCTTGAATATTGATGAAAAGAATTAGATGAAGAAGTGCTGGACTCGGGACACTCATTGGATCGGGAATTTCGCGAAACACCACTCGACACATGAGAACCTTCACTACCATTTTCTCTAAACTTATACACTCTAACCTGATCCAGATTAACAGTCATTCTTTCACCATTGACATTAACAATCAAATTATTATTTCGAACTTCCAAAACCTCGAACGGACCTAAAAACTTCGGACCAAACTTAGCTACTCTCCTTTGACGACTTGAACTTAACCAATGCTTTTCTACTAACACAAAATCTCCAACTTTCACTTCTAACTCCCTTCTACGCATATTATAATACTGCGCTTGCTTTTCTTGCGCTTTTCCTATTTGAACCTGAGCTTCCTTAACCAACCTCTCAATATCCTGACACATGTACTGACTTTCCGCATCCGACACCATAACTAACCTTTGGAATGGAGTAATGACTTTTCTACCCAAAAACAATTCAGCAGGCGTTTTCCCCGTTGACTCGTGAACTGCCGTACGAAGTGCGTACGCAAAATGCTGAAGAAACTGGTCCCAATTTGCATGATGAGAACCAACATAAGAAGAAATCATTTGAATTAATGTACGATTTACACGTTCAGCCATATTACGTTTGGTTGGTCGTGGTGGGAGTTAAATGTAGACATACTCAGTAATTTAGGATAAAATAACAAAGTTTATTAAAGTGATAATGGCTGAAGGGAAGTGGAGCAAGTCTTAAATTTACACAACTGAAAACACTATGAACAGCTAAATCATACTCACAGGCTCCGACCTAGCTCAGTCGTGGCACCGCCTAACACTTCTCACTATCTTCTGGCTGAGCTGCTAAACAAAGCTTAATTAAACAGCCCGTAGCTGTGGGTAATTCTTTATTTCACAAATAATCAAAATGGAACTACTATAAATTCTCTTACCACGGCCGAATCTCAAATCAACTATCCAAACTCCTTTCCACTTCACTGGAGGCCGTTGCTACTTCCTATTCGCTAGCACTTCGCTAAACAATAATTCACTTCGCTATCTAATGGCAGAGAACCTCACTCGCTGGCTGCTGGCTAATGCCAGATACACGCCAGAGACACTCACACCCAAGCTTTTATATGCAGCAAACTGAGATACTTCACATTAACATATTACTAATAACCGCGAGCTAACTGCGGAATTCGAAAGAGCACACACACTCTAGAAAGTTAAAGTAAAAGAGAGGATAGATGTCGCTTTTACGCCTACAAAATGTTAAATTATTGACGTCACGATCTCAGAAACACTAGAGAGCCTTTATGACAAAAGGTCACTCCCTAACAGGGTAAGTAAAAAATAAAAACGTTAAATTTACGGCGTCGTAAAAATTGCAGTAAAATTGGACAATTTTTTTTATTACATCTAATTTTACTGCAATTTTTACGCCAGCAATTTTTACCGTAAATTTAACGGACTTTTTTTTTTCAGTGCAAATAAATGTTCTAAAAAGGGATATTTAGTTTTCAATGATGACAGAAATAAAAATTTAATAATTTTAAGAAAGAAATATTACCAACCAGATGGACATTCTGACTCTGGAATACATCTTCCATCTTCTTTTTCTCGTATGAAACCTTCGTTGCAAAAACATCCGTTAATGCATTGAAGCGTGCAATTTTTCGGATTTTTTTCAGAACATGTTGGAACACAAGCAGGACCACACTTTAAGTGTACTTCATTCTTCCCACAAATATCTGAAAATAAGTACAGGTCATCAACGTTATATATAGTCGGAAAATAAATGCAAATTATCATCATAATTTAAAATGAGAAGTTACCATACATCAGTGTTGTAGCTAGGATGAATGACACCCGGGGCGGATGTAAATTGTGTCTTCCACAACCACCATGATGTTACCCCCCCCCCCCCCTACCCGTCAATCCGTCTTTTTTTTTTTTTTTTTTTTTTTTTTTTTTTTTTTTTTCAATCACAATTCTACGTTATTACAACAAATGACCAGCGAATTTAAATTTTTTAAAGGTGTTTTTAAAAAGTTTTTATATCTTTATTAGGTGCGTTCGTAATTATGTAAATACGTATCACCTATTGTTGTCGCGCAGTCCGTCCGTCCGTCTGTCCGCATATAACAACGCAAAAACTACCCAACCGAATCGTTAGAAATTTAAAATACATAATTATAACATAATTTTGTCGAGTCATTTCAAATTTTATGAAAATCGGATGGATAGATCAATTACTGGGACATTCAAAAGGATTCTGTTACATTACGGTCAATAGGGGAAAAAGTTTTAAATGCATTTTAATCGTTTGAAATTTAAAACATATAATTATTGCGTAATTTTGTCGAGTCATTTCAAATGTTATGAAAATCGGATGTATAGATCAATTACAGGGACAATCAAAAGTATTCCGTTACATTAGGGTCAATAGGGAAAAAGTTTCAAATGCATTTTAATGGTGTTACACTCATTCGAACAAAATAGAATTGGCATGAATCTATGAAATATATACTAAAATATGCATTCTGTACAATCTGTGATGCAAAGAATTTTTATTATTAAATTACAGGGCCCCACAAAAGTATTCCACTATGTAATGCTATACGGGGAAACATGGTTTGGTACGTGTTTTAATTATATTCAGCTATTTCACATTTTATGAATAAGATATACGTTGCTGAGGTGTAATAAAAATTACTTCCTGCATATTTAGAGAAACGTAAAGATTTCGACTACTATACTGTATCCGGAGTACGCTCTACTATATCAGCAAGATCTGAATATTTTTAAAACTTCGTTATCGTACGAACGCACCTCATTTCCTACGTTCACGTGCAATTTCCAACTTGTATTAATTCACACTAGTTTCAACTTACTTTCTTTAACCATACCATTCCTTATTTACTTTTTGTCCTCCTCCAATAAAAAAAGCAGCGGTCTTACACTTAACACCAAAGTCTGTCCACGTGTCAATGTGTTTTCTATTTGTAGAAGCAAATTCTCTCTTTTAAAGTTTGCTTTTGCTGCCTACTCCTCGGATATGTTGGTTTTTGTTCCTTGGTGCATATTTTATTTGAACACACCATTCTGTATAAAATTTCATATTCTCAAAGAAAAGAAAATTAACTCTATTGCGTAGTGCATTAGAAATTTCATTTTTTTTCTGAATTATCCTATAAGATTATATATATATATATACATATATATATGATAATAAAGATTGGTGTCACCCCTTAGAGGGTGACACCCGGAGAGGACCGCCCCTCCGCTCCCCGCTTGCTACGCCACTGCCATAATACATTTCAGGAGATACAACAATAATTCAATTGTAAACAAATTTCCTTAACCCTTTAGAGATTAACAACACACACACACACAAAATGGTGTTAAATATTACTATTTATATAAGTTTTTTCTATTATGATATTTACGTGTCAATAATTTTTAAATTGAAACAACTTTTAATCTTTGAACTCTTTTAACAGTTGGCAACAGGTTAAAATAATTTTCTTTTCCACAATTTGAAAAAAAAATATTTCTCGGAAGGCTCATAATGTTTAACTTAAAATAGAAGTAAATACTCAAAAAATGATCAAATTAAAAATAAAATAAATGCAGTCTGCACTCCGGGACATTTTAATGTATAAAATGACCTAAAAAGTAATTAAATTCCAATGAATAGTTTTTGCTCCTATAAAACCTTTTTTAATGGAACAATTTTCATCAACTTTAAAATAAATATCTCTTATAATAATTATTCGATTTAAAAATTATCTTTATCAGCGTATTTATCAAACATTTTTGTATAAAACCCCAAATTTTCATATTTTTGTGTGCAGTAGTTTTCTTAATATTCACGAAGAAAGACACGTCAAAGGTCACGAAAAACTGTTTGTAAGGGTGGTGACAGCGGTAGTAACTTTTTTTAGGATAGAGAGATACATTCTTAGTAGTCATATTTTATGGTGCAATTGTCCAATATATGTTTATAATTTTTTATGGGTACTTATGTATTAACGCCACCGCAGCAGAAGTTGCTCTAATGCGCCAATAACGAGCAATCTTGTTCGCATGTGCGCAAAAAATGGCGCAAAAATGAGCAAAAAAAGCACTAAATCACTAAAAAACGGCGCTAAAAATCAGCGAACAACAAGATAACAAGGAATCCAAAATATTACTGTGTGCTCGTGCGAATAACAAGATTGCTCTTTATTGGCGCATTAGAGCAACTTCTGCTGCGGTGGCATTGAAACGTAAGTACAGTCGACTTTCGTTAATTCTAACTTGTCGGGACTATAAGAAATGTGCGAATTATGGAAAACATGCTTAATATGGTACTATTACAAAGGAATTAATGTTATAGTGTTTTTTTAACTTATTTCGTCTGTTATCATTAGAATATGACTTAATATTAAATTAGAATGTATAAATACATAAACTAATTAAAAGATTAGAAATAAGCACCATGGAAGAAAAACACGACGGGACACACGGGGCTGTAAGAAAGTGGATATCAACGGCATTGTATTATATGTATACTCGTTCGGAACAATTTTCACAAAAATTAAAGAAAGTTATTCAAATGATCTGAAATCCGTGAGAAAGAAAAGAAAAATGAAAAATCGGAATTCTCATTAGTTCGAATTAAACGGAGTCAAGAGAAAAAGCGTTCGAATTAATGAAAATTTTTAGCGTTATTCTGCCATTGAGAATTTCGGGACTTGGTGTTTAGTTCGAATTAAGCGAAGATTCGAATTATACGATTTCGAATTAACGAGAGTCGACTGTACCTTTTTATGTTTTTAGTTTCACGATTTTTCCTTGAAATGATTCTTTTTTTTTTTTCGTACAAGTATTTTTATTGTTAAACACACACTGCACATACACTATATGGCTAAAGGTGACTGGCCACTAGAGATTTTAGACATTTTGTTAAATATCTAGAAAAATATATAAGGTTTTCCTGAAACTCCTAGTGTGTAAGCATAATATGCAAATAAGTAACAGGTTATATATTAACATGAAGATTTTTTCCCGATTTAATTGCGTCCAAACTGTAGTTTATGATTAAATGACTAAAACTGTGTCCATTTTTGTGTGGATAGCATGTATTTTCGTAAAGAAATTAAGGCTTTTATAAAAAGAGTACCAAATTTTGCCAAGTTTTTTGCTTACAGTTTGCAGATTTTTTAATATAAAAAAGAAAGAAATTCCAGAAAATATGAAAACCATTGCACGCTATTGCACCCTATTGTGTGCAATAGGGCATTGCACACAATACCCTATAATCATAATTAAAAATAATAAAAACTGTATGAAAAATGACATAGCTGCCAAATTTTACACATTTTTGCTACCACTAAAATTGTACAGAGATTTTGCATTTGTTTAATCTTAAGATTTCGACGATTAAATAACACAATATTTACTATAAAATTTTTGTGGAGGGCAAAATGGGTAAAAGTTGGCAGCTATGAAAATGAGCACATTTACTAAATAATTGTTCTCCGAAAGAGCTAGAAACTGGTCTTCTGCAGGTGTTGCAACACGTGGGTGATTTGGAACATGTCTTCTGGACAGAGAATCTTCGGATTCATACTGATCCCAGAGTCGTTGGACTACACTGCTAGACACATTGAACCGTCTAGTAGTATCGGCATGTGACAACACTATTTCCATCCATCCTACCACCCGTCACCTTAATGAATCGGGCAAAAGACTTCTTCTGGACATTTTTAGACTCTAATGGTAGTTCTGAACAAAACTGACAGCAATAGTTCAAATGCAACAAAACTTACACGCGAAATTACGAAGGCTTCGTAATTTTAATAATTTTCTCTCATTCACAAATACTTATACTATTCTATAAAATAAAAATGGTAGCTGTAATTTTTGCGTAAAATTTTTTAAAGCTTATTATTGTCATTCATATAAACTATGAAGTTTAATCTGACTGCCATTTTTTTCTGATGATAAAAAAGCTTGCAAATACATGTTGTACCTTAACTTTTGGAGGCCAGTGTATTTTAATTTTCTCATACATTTAACACTAACATTCTATCCCTATGACACGTGGGATGCTCCTAAATATGTCTAAGACTAAAGTAGCATCCCCCACCACGCCCTTGGCCAAGAGTGGCAGGTTAACTGCCTGCACAAAGTCACTTTGCAACAGTCAGGATTACAAAAGAAATCCACAGGCCTGATAACAAGTAGCAGCCGCATTAGCAGAGCGAGTTCGATGGTCCCGGGTTACGCCGGAAAATCAATCAGAAAAGAAAACAGACATCAAGAGGATCAAGAAAAAGCCGAAAGCAAAGAAAGTAATGATGGATATAACACAGAAAATCAGCGAGCATTTTGCAGTACAAATCAGTAGCAGTGACAGCGATACGGAATACTCAGAAGATGAAAAAAGCACGAAGGCGAGTAACAAAGTCGAAGAAGATGAACAAGCAAGAATCACAAGACAGTGCTCGCTACAAGATGAAGAAGGAAAGAGACTCAGGCAACAGATACTCGAGTTCTGTGATCAGGATCCGGATTTAGGAAGACAAAAGAGTCCACAGGTGGAAAAAGCCATAAAAGCTATCAACTTTCTCCAAGCGGCTATCAACTTTCTCAGATGCTCAAGGATCCCAGCGGGTACAAGCAAGGTAATGGACAGCTGCATAAATGTGATTTTCAATACCATTATGGAAATGGAAATCAGAATGCAGACGGCCAACGTAAGGGTTGAAGAATTGCGTCAGCCCGACGCGGTACCACCGGCTGGTCCAACAACAGAAGAAAGCAGGGAGGAGATGGTAACCAGGACCCGAACCAAGCCCCCCAGGGGATACGCGGAAGCGGTCAAGGCGGCCACATCCACCCTGATCATCCAAGACACCACAGAAAGAGAAACAGAAGACGTAGAGAAGCAAATAATAGAGACAACCTCGGAACACCATGACAGCGTAAAGAAAGGAAAAGGATGAAGAGCGGAGTCAAGCTTATCTGTGAAAACGAAGTGGAGGCTAAGAAGATAAAGGAGACAATCAACAGCAACTCAGAAGCCAGAGAAGCAATACAGGTAAAGACTGCAAGAATAAGGAAGAAAAGGATAATAATATTCAACATTCCGGATTACCTTACTGAAGAACAGATACAGATGAACCTGCGGAAGACCCTGGGACTTGGTCCACAATACAGCAAGGATGCAGTCACTCTGCTCAGGCCCGTGGGGGCCCGCGAGGGGAAGAAGCACCAACCAGTCCTCCTCCACAAACCGCTAGCAGACCACTTGCTAATGGTGAGAACAGTCTGCCTGGGGTTCAAGGAATGCCCCATTAAAAACTTCATCAGCATCACGAGGTGCCATCAGTGTCCCGAATATGACCACGTGGCAGCTGATTGCAAGGGGACCCAGCGGTGCTCTGTCTGCGCGGGCCCACATGTGTACACAGATTGCAACAATAAAAGCAAACGCTGTTATGTGTGCACCAAGTACAATGAAATCAACAGCCGTGCTCCCAAGCCAACAGATCACCAGGCCAACTCCGGGAAGTGCTGGGTACATCGAACGCTGCTACGTGTCAAGCAGATTCAAGTAGAAAAGGGCATGGCACTCACAAACGGTCACCAGGTTATACACGGGAGGCGTAACCATTGCCACATTTGGCGGCAAGGATAGGATCGAACACATGACCAGCCACGACCATGAAATGAGACGAAAACATGACGAAAAGTACAGCAGATATCATGGTCGTAGGAAGTAACACAATTATCACGCGCCCCGGGAGCGCAACACAAAATTCAAGGGTTACCCCCCCACACAATACAACACACAAACTCATTTAGTGACACAAACACGATCACACCTCCTGCATGATTAGGCATACAATCACAAGACTCTTTAAGCTTTATCCAAATAAACTTACACGGCAGCAGAGTGGCCACTAGCATGCTAGCGGGATACGCTGCTACCAATAATATCCACATAGCACTAATACAAGACTATCATCAACACAAAACAAAAGAAACCATAACAGGCTTTAACCGCAACACATGGAACATAACAAAAACAAAATTCAATAGATCAGCCATAATAACAAATACAGGCACGAAGCCAATCACAATCTTATCAAGAGAATTTACGACGGCGGTCAAGTTAGAGAACAAAAACAAATTATTCTCTATAATAAACACATACGCACCCCTTCTCGCTAGTGGACTTCTCCGTCGTATTAGAGGAGATAGAGGAGGCCTTGAAGTTGGCGGACGGAGAAATTCTGCTGGCAGGGGACTTTAACGCTCACTCGACCGCTTGGAGCTATGATGACATAGACCAAAGGGGTCGAGATCTCACAGATTTCCTCCTGCTGAACTCACTGTTCGTCCACAACCCCCCGGATGCCCCACCGTCCTTCCTCACAATACGTGGGGGAAGGGAATTAAAAGGCTGGCCAGATCTGACGATAGCGACGGTCGCCCTGGGCAACGACATATGTGATTGGCACGTTAGTGATGACGACTCACAAAGTGACCACAGATATATTAAATTCACACTAAACAACTATGAAAACATCGACTATCAAAGACATGGCTTACAAACAAAAATAGGTAAACATGCAAAATTTGACAAAAGCATCAGAAAAATCAGAAACAAATACCTTAAAAGAACTTCAAAGAACCACAACAGAAGAACAACTGGACAATGTAACTCTGAGACTACAAAATGAAATCACATCAAATGCTTTTGCGTGTTATAAAAAGAAACGCACACCTGCGGTCACTGCCCCCCCCCCCCCTTGATGGACGGACGAAATCAAAACAGCCAGGAACAAGGATAGGGCGCTCAGGAGGAGATACCAAAAACAACCAGATGAAGAACTAAAAATAAAATAACAAATAGTATTTAAAAGAGAAAGAGCCAAACTTAAGAAGCTCATCAACAAAACAAAATTAAAGACATGGAAAGACTACTGCAGCAAAGTAACGGACACATACGGCTCGCAATACAAAAACGCAAGAAATAAAAACACGAGCCCTGCTAAACTTGTCAATATACTCCCACCATAGCAATCAGTAAACATTAAAGATACACTGACACACTTTTTAGACAATCTATACATAGCAGACCAGAACACCCCCCACAACATAACAACAGTAAATAAAAAAAAGATGATGCAAAACCACCAGTAGTTACGAAGGCGGAATTAAATAGAATAATCAGAAACATCAAACAAAACAAAGCACCAGGTTATGACTTCATTGACTATAACTTAATTAAACGCATAAACAATGCCGCCCCGCAACTACTGCTCACACTTCTCAATACATGCTTAAAATTTGAATACTTCCCCAAGTCATTTAAAATCGGAATAGTGGTCCTCTTTCACAAGCCGGGTAAAGACCCCGCAAACCCTAAAAACTACAGACCGATATGCCTACTACCGGCAATAAGTAAGATTTTAGAACGCATAATACATGGTAGAATAAACTACCATCTTAATAAAAATAAATACTGGAGCGATAAACAATATGGCTTCAAGCAGGGATTCTCCACGGAACACGCACTGGACAATCTAATTAAAACAATAAAAGAAGACGAAGCTAACGACTACCAAACACTCTTAATAGCCATGGACATCAAAGGGGCTTTCGACAACATACGCTGGCCAATACTAATAGATAATATAAAACAATCTCCCTGACCGGGTTATTTAATAAACTGGGTAGTGAGTTTATTACAACAAAGATACGTTTCACTGGAGGAAAATGGGATCAAAATCACAAAACAGACATTCGGCGGCTGCCCCCAGGGAAGTTGCCTGGGCCCGCTTCTATGGCTATTAATCGCAGAGACAGCATTAAAAAACACTGGGGAAAACATGTCTGGATACAGGCATTCGCGGATGACTTTATTCTGATACTCAAGGGAAGAACGAAAGATAAACTTAGAAGACTCGCAAATAGAATACTCAAAGCTTTTAACGAATGGATAGAGGCTAATGGCTTAACGCTGAATAAAGAAAAAACAGAACTACTATATCTAAACAGGGGACATATGAGGAACCTACCTACAGAAAACACCAACGTAATAGACGGCATAGAGTTAATCTCTAAATGTGAAAGAACATATCAAATATCTGGGAGTGATATTGCATAAAAATCTAAACTGGGTACCTCAGTGCGCAACACAAACAGACAAAGTTTGATCAAACTTCAAAAACCTGGCCTATATGGCGGCAAAGGGCTGGGGACTAAAACTTAAAATTATCAAAATATGGTACACAACAGTAGTGGAAAAAACGCTAACTTATGCGGCCCCAATATGGGGGCACGAGCTCAATAAAAGGAGCAAAGAGATACTCTCTAGTTGTCAAAGACATTTTGCACTGGCCATAATCGGGGCTTATAGAACGGCCCCTACCTCGGCACTTCTGGTACTCTCGGGACTGATTCCAATCCACTTCAAAGTCACTTACGAGGCAGCCTATGGAACAATCGCAAGACTTAGAAAAAACACAAAAATACACAACAAGGTCCTGCACCAACTTGAATATGAAAAGAAAATCAATATATGGGCAAATCACCCAGCCGAAGTAATTGAACCAAGGATTGGATATAACATGCACGAAGTAGTCACCTACACGGACGGATCCAAATTGGAATCAGGCGCTACAGGTTCGGCCTTTGTAGCATACAAAAATAACCAAAAAATAATGACATGGTCAGTGCCCCTAAGAGAATGCAACAGCGTTTTCCAGGCCGAACTACTGGCAATACAAAAAGCAGCGGAATGGGGCAACACAACAGGTGAGCTATACAGCATACGCTCGGATTGTAGATTAGCCATAGAATCACTAAAAAAGCCATTTAATGTCAATGAAACACTAGATAAAATACAAAACTTTATTAAAGAATCCAACAATAAGTTTAAAATCAGCTGGGTCAAGGCCAGCATCCAAGGCATTCAAGGAAACGAGGATGCAGACAAGTTAGCCAAAACCGCAGCGGAAAACACAAATAACAAAAACAAATACTATATGAAAAAGCCAATCTCAAAACTGAAACGGACACTCAAAGAGCTAACAATGAAACAATGACAGTTCGAGTGGGATTACGGGGATACAGGTAGGGAAACACATCAGTATTTTCCAACATAGGTGAAAGCAGACTCATAAGTGACTTTTTACTCTCACAACTTTACACAGCACATGGAGCATTTCCAGCGTATCTCCACAGATTTAATAAAGCGGACACTCCGGACTGTGCATGCGGCACGGAGGGTACGCCTAAACATTATCTCCTCCATTGCCCACTCACCCAACAGTACCACCTGGTAAACATAACAGCAAATAATGATAAACTGTGGCACGAACAATTAGGTAAAAACAAACACGTACAAAATAAAGCAAAAACAGTAATCAGGTGGCTCCAAGAAAACTGCGACAGTATCACAACATTAAAGCAAACAAACATATAAAACAGAAAGCCCTCTCATTTTGGTAACCCAGTAGAAACATAATACTGTATGTTATGTGTTATATGTTGTATGTTATATATTGTATGTTAAAAAAAAAAAAGGCCTAGGATTTTTTTTTTTTTGCCAAAAAAAAATTGTTTGTATATGTTTTATGTCCTTTAGCAGTGTGCGGTAGTCGCACAACATCAGCTGTAACTGTGGCCCGCAATAGGAGCCCCGCAACATATGAATTGCATGCACAACGGATATCACCAACGGTTCAGCAAGTTGTGCAATATGACATAGTAAGAAGCTTCAAACGCCCCCGACACTGCTTGTCCGTCCACTGTGTTGTGTTATATATAAAAAAAAAAAATTATATATAAAAGGTCTAAGAATCCCCTAATGCCAAAAAAAAATTAAAACTGCTTTTATTTTAAGTTTTTTCATTTATTATTTTATTTTATTTATTTTTTATTCTTTATTTAACTATTTCTTTTTAATTTTATTATTACTAATTTTTATTTATTTATTTATTTACTAGCTAACCCGCCCGGCGTTGCCCGGGTCCGTAATAATAATGTTAAACGAACTTGAAATTTTTATGATTTTATCTTTAACTTGAAATACACTGTTAAAAATTTGACCCTTTTGCTGCATCGTCACTCCACCACTTTTATAGAAAATGATTACTTCAGCCTATTATGGAGCATTCTCATAGGTCAAAAGAGAGATATTCTATAAAAGCGGGGTAGTGATGATGCAGCAAAAGGGTCAATTTTTTTACAGTGTACATAATATTAAATACGTGCCCCCGACTGTGTCAAAAATCGGTTAAAAAAACAAATATTTAGCTGCAAAAATACCCAAAATAACTGCTATGGGAAACGCAGGAGGGAATATGTGTCCAACGATTGCGTGATTTTCGTGTTAAAGTGTTGATATTTATCCTTAAAATTACTGTTAAGTGACTTAACTTAATACTTTTTTCACATACATATCCCAAGTGAAGTAGTTTGAATTTCAAACTAATCATATCACTCTTAAAACCGACTATACCGTGAATGAAGTCGATTCTCGATGATTAGCTAAAAGGTTAGTATATAGTATTGTAATTCCTAACCGTAACCAAGTTCTAATTTAACACTAACTATAAACGAAATATCTTAACCATCTCGCGCTAAGTACTTAGTTTCACTTTCCACCGCTACGGAGCGCATTATGTTTTGTAGAACATCCTAATTTTAGGTTCGGATTGGATTCATGTCCATGGAAATTTTTTTGTCTTCTTCGGATATGATTATGGTTGTTTGGAATACTTTTGTTCAGTTTAAATTCGTTTCAATTCAGATTTCGTGGGTTTTTTTTCCTTCAAATGGGATTTTTAGGTTCGGGTCGGGTTGTACTTTTATGGAAATTATTTTACTTAGTTCTAATGAGGTTATACATCACTGAAATATTTTTGTTAGGTTCAGATTAAATTTGGTTCAAATTTCGGGATTTTTTTTTAACAAATTTTTTGATTAGGATTGGGTTTATGTTCATGGAAATTATATCATCTTGTTCGTATCTGGTTATAGTTATTTGGAATATTTTCGTCGGATTGAGATTTGGTTCGATTCAGATTTCAGGTATTTTTTCAAATTGATTTTTAAGGTTCTGGTTGGATTCATGTCCAGGGAAATTATTTTGTCTTGCTTGGTTCCGGTTTTGGGTCTTTGGAATATTTTTTTCGGGTTCAGATGTCGTTCAATTCAGATTTCGGTTTTTTAATTGAATTTTTAGGTTCAGGTTGGGTTGCGCATCAACGGAAATTATTCTGCATTGTTCAAATAAGGATATGCTTCTCTGGAATATTTTTGTCAGATTCAGATTTAGCTCCGTTTTTTTAGGTTCGGATCGGGTTCATGTTCATGGAAATTTTTTGTCTTGTTCGGATCCGGGTATGGTTCTGTGGAATATTTTTGTCAGGTTCATATTTGGTTCGATTCAAATTTCAGGTATTTTTTTCAAATGGAATTTTAGGTTCCGATCGGGTTCAAGTCCACAGAAATTATTTTGTCTTATTTGAATCTGGTTATGGTTCTTTCGAATATTTTGATCGAATTCAGATGTAGTTTGCATAAAATTTCAGTTTTTTTTTTTTCAAATGGAATTTTTTAGGTTCGAGTCAGGTTTTTGTTCACGGAAATTATTTTGTCTTGCTCTTATCGGGTTAAAGTTCTTTGGAATACTTTTATCGATTTCAAGTTTCGTTCTGATCATTTTTCAGATTTTTCAAAGAAAAGTTTTAGGTTCGGGTCGGGTTGCATATACACGAACATTAGTTTTCCTTGATCGGATTGGGGTATGCTTCATTTGAATATTTTTGTGGGATTCAGATGTGATTCGGGTCAGATATAAAATCCATAGTTTTTTTTTTTTTTTCAAATGGAATTTTTAGGTTCAGGTAGGGTTTATGCTCATGGAATTTTTGTCTTGCTTGGATCAAAATATGGTCTGTTTTTTTCTGGTCGGGACCGGGTTATGTGTTAATACGCCTAAACATTATGTTTAGCTACTATTCTTTTAGTTACTATTTATTATATATAATTTATTTTACTATTTATTAATTTATTACTGTGTATGAATCGTCTGCCGATTCGAACAATTGTTCGTCAAACAGCCATTTTATTTTTGTTTTAAAAACAAATTAAAGTAAAGTATTAATAAAATTTTAACTTAAATAAAATGCATTCAAATTTAATCAATTATTTAAAAAAAACTGCTAAAAAAGCCTCATATATACATACAGGGTGATTCTAATTTTTTTTACAATCAAAGAGAGGTGATAGTACACATCAAGACAAACAACATTAAATAGCAGACCAAGGTTACCAAACGTTTCCCAAAGGAGATTTATTGTAAAAAAAAAAAAAATAGAATTACCTTGTATACATATATTTACTGCAACATAGCTAACCACACATACAGGGTGTTCAGCAAATAACACCCTGATTTCAAAATTAAATTCCTCAAAAACAAAGATCGATAGTAATATGCGGTAAACGGTTTTTTCATTATTTAAGCTGTAAAAATCTTATACAGAAATTTCAAACAGTAAATACTTTGAAAAAATTGCGTTCTGATTGCATAGAATGCTCTGATTTGACATTTTTTTTGTTTTAGATTGCCTGCAGAGAAATAATTTTTCAGCTTACAGTGTAATATTTTAAAGATTTTTCGAAGTAAATTTTTAGAATTTCAAAATTTCAAAAATTTAATTTAAAAAAACTCTTAAATGTGGCAATTTAAGCCGAAAAACACATTCTCTGGCAGCAATCTAAAGCAAGAAAAATGTCAAATCAAAGTATTCTTTGCAATCAGAACATAATCTTTTCAAAATATTTACCGTTCGAAACTTTTGTAAAATATTTTTACAGCTTACCTGATAAACAAGCCGTTTACTGCATAATTCTATTGATCTTTGTTTTTGATTAATTTAATTTTGAAATCAGGGTGTTATTTGCTGGACACCCTGTACATTCTAATGTACGAAGTACGAACGATCCGACGTAACAGCTGTGTTCAAAAATCTTAAGTTAAACTGACATTTTGCCAGTCTATGAATTTTAAAGATCTTTGGGAAAAAACAGTCACTTTTGAAATGTCAAAATCTCAAATTGGTTTCTTTCATAGAGTAAAAAGAAATTAATAGAGTGGAAGTATTATATCTGGAGGTGATGCTGAAAATTTAACAGTACTTTAAGTCCAATTAAGTACCGACAAAAGCACGTGCTTTGACACGCCTATCAATTGAAACAGTTTTATACCCGTATTTTTTTTGCTCTTGTTTCTTAAAAAGACCTAACCTATCGCTTCACCAGTAAAAATTTATTAATTATTTTATCATATGTGTTTTAAATATCAATATAGAAAATTATTTTACCGTTTTGCTTGAAAATATAACATTCTTTTGTTAAAACATTAAAATCGTCTGCAGTCAGAAATCTATATTTTAGATTAATATTTATTACTTAAATTTTCATACATGATTTTAAAAGAACGTTTTCATCATTATATTTTAAATATTTATTTACATGCAATTATTAAGTCATAAACATTTTTCATCTACGTTATAAAGTATTTAAAATTACATTAAATTAGGAAACTTTTAGTAATATAATTTTTACTTCGCATCAAATGTTTTCAATATCTTATTTAATTTCAATTTGACATTTAATTATTGCTAATTTTCCAATTCCTTTTATTTTAAAAGCGAACATTTATTTTAATAAATAATAAAAGAACAAAGACCATTTTAAAAATTTGCTATTTCTTCTTAAAATATGCTTCAGTTGTAATTCATTTCTTTCAATTCGTATTATAATACAAAATCCCTTCCACGTCCTTTTGTTTGGAACATTAAAATTTGAGCGATAAATGGATTCATATTGCAAACCTTTTTTGAGGCTTACTTCACCTCCACTTATCTCATTTCTCCATGGGTTTCTTTAATTCTGTCTCAGCTTTCTTATTACTTCTGCGAAAATTTTTACACAACCAACCAACCGTAAAAAAATGAAAGAGAAAAAAAATGGTAAAAAGATGATTTTTTATGAGAGTGACCTCTCGATTTTAATTATTTACTCAGTTAATAATTGGAATTTCGAAATTCTGAGCGTCAGGTGCATCAGGAGAGATATTGGGCTACTCTCAGAAAAATTTTGAGCTTCGTACGTACCGTAGTTTTCGCTAACTATCGCAGACACACACACACACACACACACACACACACACACACAGAGCGATTTGTTATTTTATTAATATAGATTTTTGACAGCTCGCCTCTTTATTTGGTGCAGTAGGACTCTGTCCGCACAAAATACCGGACCCGCTCTAATGGGACAACCCAAGGAGCCAGTTTTTCTCGGTGGGGTACGGTAGAAAGGTGGGTTCTTGTCTCTCTCTCTCTGTAATGCTCTCGTTTGCCCTGCTATTTGGCGCAAAAATTTGCCTCCATCAGCGGTACGACTTAGCTTTTCGGCCATTTTCTATTTTAATTACCTCAAAATTTCCCCAACATTCAGCTAAGTTCAGTACCATTGTCTAGGCCCAAAAACATCCAGTCCCATTTCGTCTGGTATGATGAGTACAATGTGTGCGGCAACAAATCACAAAGTTAACCCAATGTGCAATAAACCACAAAGATTACCAACAAAGCACTTAACCTAAACAGCCGACCCGGGTACTTGTCTTAGTGGTTCGCCACTTTGCCGGCTAAAATTACATCATGTACGCTAATGGCGCCTGGTGCATGTAAAATCCGTCGTGGGTGCAAAGTCCTCCAAGTTACCTGTGAATTATACCTCTGGAGGTGCCTTGCCAAGTGAAGGTCTCGTCATCTGATCAAGGCTCTAAATTACGAGACCATCTTGCGAAGCCATATTCAGTTCAAACATCAGGATGTACCATCAATTAACGGGCGAAACAAAGTATGCTCAACGACAAGCAAGTACTGCAGAAAAGATGACATGCGTAGCAAAGAAATCAGGTTTATTGCCGCTACGCGGCAATTAGGCGGTCGACCGTCCGATACCAGGTATCTAACCCGTTAAGCTGAGATAACTCGGCAGGTAGGTGCTTGGCCATCGGTTAGAAAGAAAGAAAGTAACGTCTGGGAGCCCTGCAATCTTGCTCTATTAGTTAAAACAGGTGATATTGAAAATTACGTCATAAAACTATATTTACATATAACAAGTAAGAAAAATCATGCGTTAAGCATTGATTATGAAGCGCTTTCTAACACTTCATGAAATCTTTAACAAAACTTCGTTATTTCAAGAAATAACAATGTATAGCCAAATACACCCAAGTATGTATTTCAGTACTTTTGAACAGCCCTGTATTTCTTTTGTCAGTTGATATAATGAAAAAATTTAGTTTAGCAAGAAAATGCCCAGTAGCTTGAATTTTCTTTTCCAGCAATTCATACTATTAGATAAAAACATACTTGAATACTTTTGTTCAGCCCTGTAGTTTACCTTGTACCTTTAATACACGGCAGGATAAAGCTAATTTTTTTTTTTAAAATACTCTTAAAACAACTGAAATCACATTTTCATAAATTATCATTCATAGGCGTCCATGTACCGAATTCTTTGCGTGGCCCTGTATATCATTTTATCTATATCATAGGTTCCCAACGGGGGCTGTACCGCCCCCCAGTGGGCGCTGGAACCTTCCAGGGGGGCGGTAGCGGGTCTGGAGAAAAATGGGGGGCGTTGGGACAGTCAAGGGGGGCGGTCATGGTTTACTTGGGTATATGGGAATTATATAATGAAAAAAATTAATCCCCTCTGCATTGCCCAGTCCGTGACGAAAATCTTAACTGCACCTTTAAATGAAAATATATGCAGACGAACCTAGATCTGAGTGTTAAATTCATTTTACTAGTACAAAAAAATCGAAGTGGAAGATGAAAAAGGGCTAAAATCGCGGAGAACAAAATTTGATTATATCAGGCTAAAAATATTGTAGCTGCAATTCTTTCATGAATGTCAAAATATCACAGCGAACTCGAAAACTCACTATGATTCACAATAAAAATCATTATGAATTTAAAAACTGTATAATAAAAAATTCGCGATAATTTGTTGTCTGAAAGTTTTAAACAGAATTCTTTTTATTAATCTGCATTTAAAAAATTCCGAAATATGACTACATATGTCTGAAAAGAGATTTTTAAACGAACCTGTGATTTGAATCAATTCAAGAAATCTGTTTTTTCTTAGTGAAAGTGATAAAAATCATTTTATCTATAAGTTTGTTCAAAATTAAATTTATTTAAACTGAAATAGGAAATAAATTACTTCAAAATATCTTAAAGAAAAAATAGCGGCAATACAATATTGAGTGTTTGAAATATGGATCTACGCACTCTCCTACAAATCACTCACTGCCTATGTGTTTAATTTGTCAAAAAATGTTTGTTCTTTTTTTCAAATTAAGCAATGAAGCGTTCTAGGCTACAAAAGTATTTGAATAAATGCGTGCTGATAAAGCAGAGCTGCCAAGTCTTAGGCTTTTAGTACACCACTATTATCTTAGTGAAAATATGGTTATTTTAAATCACTCAAATGTTATAATTAAATGAAGCTAGTTGGATGTGCAAATCCCAAAACTTTCTGCTATCTCATACATACATTTTAATATTAAAAAAAATAGTTACTCATTTTAATGCTTTAATAATTTTAATTCAATACCTTACCAACTTTGATTTTCATCTTAAATTTCTGCTTCAATCAATTAATCGGAGTAAAAACGAATTTCCGTCTCTGCACGAGCCGATGGACAATAGAATGATAAGCAGATTTTTTTTGTTCAAATTCAGGGAGGACCTACTTGCCTTACCAAAAAATAATCATATACAAAATGTTTAGTTCAGTTCTAGAATTAACTTCATACACTTTTATGTGGTGCAATATTGAAAATGGCATAAAATTCGGTATTGCAGCCCCCCCTTCCGGCGGATTTTTTTCAGATTAAGGGCGATCCAACTAGCCATAGCCATACACTTCCACAAAAAATTTCGTTTCATTCGATGCATAACTTCTTATACTTTTGGTCGGTAAAATATTGAAAATGGCACAAAAATGGCGATTGCAGCGCCTCCTTCCGGAGGATTTTTTTTCAAATTCAGGGAGGAACAACTAACCATAGTCATACACATACACAAAAAATTTGGTTCAATTCGATGCATAACTTCATATACTTTTGGTCGGTACAATATTAAAAATGGCACAAAAATCGCGATTGCAGCGCCCCCTTCCGGAGGATTTTTTTTCAAATTCAGGGAGGACCAACTAGCCATAGTCATACACATACACAAAACATTTGGTTCAATTCGATGCATAACTTCATATACTTTTGGTCGGTACAATATTGAAAATGGCACAAAAATGGCAATTGCAGCGCCCCCTTCCGGAGGAATATTTCAAAACTGAAGGAGGACCTGCTTGCCACAGCCAAAAACATTCACAAAAAATTTGGTTCAATTCTATGCATAACTAAATACATTTTTTGATGGTAGAATGGCGACATACAGACACACACACACACACAGACACACGGACAGACAGACATTTTGTAAAAACATGTTTTTTGGAATCTCTGGCCCCTAAAACGTGTAAATCCGTCGAAAACCGGAAGTCGAAAAAAAATTTCGATTGCAATACTTTCTTCTATTGAAGATAGAAGAAAGTAAAAAACATTTTCTGAATTAAAATATTGGTATCGAAAAAACCGGAGACTTGGCAGCCCTGCAAAATGTACGGCCTAGTTTTCAAAGATTAGAAAAGGAAAATTTAGAACTGTCAGTTATATCAAACCTTTTCTGTCGTCTTCTAAACAAAATGACGGACTACGAGCCTCATATAATAACATATTGTTAATCGCAAAAGTATGAAAACAGCACACAAACAGCGAGAAATTAATCTTGCCGTCAATCAGAGTGATAATAAAAAATGTTCTTCATCATAAGAAACCGCCAGATATCACCAAAAAATACTGAGTAATAATTTTGTACAAAGAAGAATAGATGGCTAAAGGCATTGAAATGTCATCATGCTATTACTTAAAGACCTGAAAATTTTCCGATCAACTCGATGGATCAGAGTTACCAAATAACAAAAACTCATAAAAGAAAAAAAAATCAAGAGTTATTATTTTCTAAAAATTTGGAAACTAATACGAAGGGAGAATCGATATTTAATACCATGAAGTTAGTTCAAGAGAAATTCCTTTTCAAAATATCTTGCTATTGATGTTGCTCCAGCAACGACGGGACATCATCAGCGATTTATTAACACATTTGAAACAAGCCGTAATAAATCTACTCTCTGTGCATTCTGTTACACATCATCAACATTTGGTTTAAAAAAAAATAGATGAACACCCGTATAAGTCGCTTCATTACAGTATTAGAGTAGTTAATATGAATAGAAGCAATTTATCGAATGACCAGATATTTAGCCAACTTTATAGTAAAAATCATTTTAAATCAAAAGTGAAGCAATTGTTTCATGTTGTACTGCTGTTGCCAATATCATTTTGTGTCAAATAATTACAATTGTTTGCTGCTACATACAGAAGTTCGTTGTCTTTGAAAAGGTATTTGCCTGTATCGTTTTTCAATGTATTTGATTCAGTATTATACTTAATTGAAAACAGAGGAGTAAAAATATGCTAAAACTTTATTACATTAAAAATATGACATTGATTATTTGACAGAACTGTTTAGAATCTTTAATTAAACTAATTTAAACATTCTAATTATTTTTAATAAGGCATAAGATGATTGCAAGAGGATGAGTTGAATTTCATTAAAACAAAAAACCTCATAGTTGCTTCTGTGGGTAAACTTTTTTTTGTTCAAACGAAAGCTAAGTAAATGAGAATACAACCACTTTGCCACATTATTCGCAGTTTGTAAAAACATGAATATTTACTTCGCAAATGCAGATACAGCAGTATCATCATATTTAGACGAGGAAATCGTGGAACTCACAGTAGACGAGAACTAAAAGTAAAATTCAGAAATAGATTCCAAGAGTTCTAACTTAAAATACCAATACAGTTCTCTGACATGGATTGTGAGCAAGATTATGTAGAATTTTAGTTGATCTTCCTTCATCAGATTTGCTGAGAGTGAGTTCCGTGCAGTAGCTAATTTACTGTATAAGAAAGGGAACAGACATCTTTGAACCTGACAATTTGTGATTGATGTTAAAGAAATTGGAAACCGACATGAACAAATTGTTAAAACTCCACCAGCCTCAACCATTTTGGTATTTTTTTTTAAATTCTTTTTGGTTTTGTGTTCATTTTTCAGTTTTTAATAAACAATTTTTTACTACGTTTGATGGTCGTTTTAATTAACTTCTATTTTGTGATTTTTAATAGATAAACAGATGAAATGTAGATAATATGCAACAATATTTTAACATTTTGTATAATTAACTATTATGGAAAAGGGGGGGGGGGCGTTGGCATTTTTTTCTCTTGTAAAGGGGGCGGTGGTCCAGAAAAGGTTGAGAACCTATGATCTATATTCTGCAAACATTTCTTAGTAAATTGAATGCAGTTCAGCGTAAAAATGTATAACGT
>OZ025301.1:65625035-65826666 GCA_964019185.1 Maratus speculifer | reverse complement strand
GTGGTGTAGTCGAAAAGAGAATACAGAGCGTAAACGCTTTAAGAAGAGGATATATGCTCAAGGCAGAGAGTATACCCTAGAGCAGGTCTGTCCAACGCGTCGCCCGCGAGCACCATGTTGCCCTTTGAAGGCCCAGCTAGAAAAAGTTTGTAAAAAAAGTGTAAAAATAAAAGTGCACAAAAAGTGAGCGTATTTGGCACCTCTGCTTATACACAAAAAGTACAAACCGAATTGTGGACAAAAAGTGTATACGTAAATTTTTCACTTTTTATGCACATCAGAGGTGCCAAATACGCTCACTTTTTGTGCACTTATTTTTTTACACTATTTTTGTATACCTAAATTGTTCACTTTTTATACACAATCAGAGGCGCCAAATACGCTCACTTTTTGTGTACTTATTTTTTTATATTTTTTTTGTATACCTAAATTGTACACTTTTTATGCACAGAGGTGCCAAATACGCTCAGATTTTGTGCGCATTTTTTTGTACACTTCTTTGCATACTGAATAGCCCTAAATTGTATACATTATGTAAACAATCGGAAATGCCAAATACATTGATTTTGTGCACTTTTCCCTTTACATACCAAATAGTCTTACACTGTACACTTTTTATACATAATCAGTGGTGCAAAGAAAAAATATACGCAGGTTTTTTTTCTGCTAAATAATTAAAATCTGCAGAAATTAAACTTATATCTATAAAAATGCATATAAATTTTAGTGTGAACAAAAGCATACATTAAGTAAATAAACCTGCAATGAAAATTGAAATATCATAAAAAATGCTCAGTCAAATAATTATTTCAAATCTACAGGGGAAAAAAATCGTTTGGCAGAAAATTTTGAAAAGGATGTGACAACTGATTTTACTTTAGTTATCGAATGATAATTCTGTGTGTGCTTGTTAAAATGCAAAACATAGCAAAAAAAAAAAAAATGCAAGTAAAAAATTTTTAAAGGATGCTAATATTTGTTTAACACTAGATTTTAAGAGTTGTCACATAACTAGTTGTAGGCTCATCAGGATAATTCCAAAAAATCCCCGCCAGATCATCTAACAGCCGCAGGTAGATCTAAATTTTGAAGGTACTAACTACTAATTTTATCAACAAAAACTAAATCAAGATTAGGCATAATCCTAGTTTAACAATTTTATCTGGTCATTTTCCTTTTTTACCCCCAACTCTATTATTACTGTAAAATCCTGATTGTAAGCATCCCTTCATACTTTCAAGTAGTTTTCTCGCTGTTGCTCACCAATGTGTCGAATTGCGATTAAATTTTCAATTTGGCGAGTAAACAAGCAATTAGATTCGCCAAATTGCTAGTGCTCAATTTTTGTTTTTTCTTTTTCGTTTTTTCATACATACGCATATACAGTAGACTACCTCAAATCCGCACAGCTTGGGACCAGGGGTTGTGCGAATTTTAGAATTTTTCGGATTTCTGGTCATTGCTTTGTTTACATTTTTTAAACAGCAGTTTGAATGTAATTAATAGTGCATTCGCAACTATAATGAATGCTTACAATATAATAAAATATTAAAATAAGTAATGAACTAAAAATAATAAAAATTTAGATAATTTTTTAAATGATTAAAGTTCTAATAGCAAAGGTCAAGTTAATAATCAATAGTGTATGATTAAATATTCATTATAAAGATTAATATTCTCCCAAAATTATTCAACAAAACTTGCCTCATAAAAGTAAATTACTAATTCGCATAAAAATCATAAAATAAGGATTTTTTTTCAAGTTTAGCCAAGCTTAATAATCAAAATATCTTGATAATGCATAATATACTTGGTAAGAAGATTGTAATTACCAGTAATATCAGCAATATCTTGAATTTTTTCCAAAAAAAAAAAAAAATATTTCTTTATGAAAAAAACATGAATAGAGTATTAAGAAAATTACAAATTAAAAAATATATGAAATTGATACAAATCTAAGAAAAAATCACATTTTGTCCCAATATCCAAACTGAAATTTTCATTGTTTACATCCATAAAATATTTTAGAGAGTTGCAGATTTCTGGTTTGTGGATTTCAGGAAGTCTACTGTATGTATATATATATATATAATATATACATATTTTTAACCGACTTCAAGGAGGAGGTTATGATTTCGACCTGTATGTATTTGTTGTTCACGCATAACTTTCGTAAATATGAACCGATTTTGATAATTCTTTTTTTGTTAGAAAATGTAAGACGCCCACATGGTCCCATTTAAATTTTATCAAATTCTTGCGATTAGAACTTTTTTAAAAACAAAAACATTAAAATTCCAATTTTTTGAAGCAGTCATCCAATTAAAAGCGTTCAATTTTCAGTTAATCGCAGGCTTTCATGTCGAGCACACGAGTCAGATATGTGTGTACAATAAATAAATAAAATTTCAGGCTATCACTCTTACACCGGTAGAAGATCTTTTCAACCACTTTCAAGGAGTAGGTTATGATTTCGATCTGTATGTATTTCTCGTTCACTCATAACTTCCCTAAAAATGTTCCGATTTTGATAATTCTTTTTTTGTTTGAAAGTATAAGATGCTCGCCCCATTTTAATTTCATTAATTTCTGATGATTAGAATATTTTTAAGTAAAAAGTGTGGATTTGATAAAAAATATATAATGTTTTGTCGCAAATAATCTTCCATTGTTGCAACCGTTTTCAAATCATAAGCATATTAAAACTATGCATTCATATGCGTTAGCGCCAAGTTGTCGCCAAGCTTGATTCTTTTTTGAAGTCGGTTACTATTTTTTTTTAAAAAGCATAATTCATATTTGTAGCGCATAGTTGAAACTAGATTAATAACAATCGCTGTCACAGTTTGAGCTACACGGCGAATCTATTTTGCTAATACTTTTTTCATTTGGCGAATGTATTTTATTTTTAATTCGCCAAATTACTAATGTTGGTCAAATGTCAGCGAGAACACTGCTTTCAAGCATTTTTTTATTTTCCACACTCACATATAAGCCCGCCCCCCCTACCACACATACACCTCTTTTGTGGTAAAAAAATATTTAAAAATCTAAGTGTTAAACTGTGTGTTTAACACTTAGCATAACACTTTCATAACAAGTACTCACTGGAAATTTTTTAAAATTATTTATTGCTATCAGATAGTAATATCATATTTGCTCATAGGCCACAATAAAAACTGTTGAATGTAAACATGCAATTATTTCATTTATTTTACCTATTACGTGTATATTTATAGAAATTTATCAAAATATTTAATCTACATTCAGCGACTTAGTGAGAACTTGAGCTAGTTCATACACAGGGTGCATAAAAGTGCTTATTTTTTAGTACTCCTATTTCTGAATTTTCCTTATACTGTTAAAGGAATGAAAACCCTGTATAAAAATGAAAAACAACGGTATATACTGATTACAGCACTGAAGTGTAATAAATATTATTTTTAATGCACGTTGCTGATATTCAATTTCTGTTCTTGGAGATGCATACAATCCTCTCAAATATTATTTTTTTACTTTGTTTTTAATGAAAAAAAAAAAATCCCAAAAGTGACCTTTTTTTTAAAGAATGACCCATATGCATATATTTACAGTAGCACTCCGGTTATCCGAAAACTGACTTAACCAAAAGATCTTAAAATTCCAAGTCCTTTTTAAATGTAAAAAATTTTACTATCAACACTATTTTTACCGATGTCAATTGACACCTTTCAACATATTTTGATTTATGATTACTGTTTCAGTTGTAAGTTTTGCACCAAAACAATTCCGAATCATTTTTAATACATTGAAATTTGTTTTAATTAGCTTTAAAAATTAGAAGCAAAAATCAGAACTTTGAAAGGTGCTTTTGGACACTAGTAGAAATAGTGTTAAAAAAACATGTTTTATTTATATATAAAATAAACAGAGTTAACTTACTCATTTGGTCAATTCCATAATTTTGAGCACTTTATTATATATATATATGTAAAATACTTCATTATTTTACATAATATGTTGTGATTTTCTTTTGATTTTCAACTTTGTATGGTTTCAATGCTGATTTATCACGCCACCTTTTAAATAACAACACATTTGTCGTTGCATCTTCTTGTACTTCAATATATCAAAGTGACACATTTTTGATCTCAGTAGATTCATTGTGTGTAATCCTGTTCCACATCTAACACATAATCTGTAATACATTACAACATTTTTATTACAGCACTGTACTAACTATCAAGCTTTTCACCATAAGCTTCACAGTTATTAAAAAAAATCCTATGGAATGCCGGTTATCCAAAACAACCTATGGAACACCGGTTAATCGAAAATGCTTTGGTCCCATACTGCTAAGATAAAAAACCATGGGTGCAAGTTTGAAATTTTGCCAAGACTGAAAATATTTTGAATTCCCCCCTCCTAACTGGGCCTGAGTGAACACCTACACACACACATAGCTTGCATTTTTACCCACGACCCTATGATGAAATCCCCCCCCCCCCGATCTTTAGCCAAAATTTGCTACTTTTGACAAAAATTCAGACTGTACAGCCCCAGAAAAAAAAAAGCTGAAGTTTCACGGACATTTGACGACAAAATTAGCACTTTTCTGTAATTTTTTAACAAAATTAGTGTTTTTTGTGAACTTTTTACAAAAATCGCACTTTTTTCCACTGTCTTTTCATTGAAATTTGAATTTATCCATGATCCTTTAGAGATATTCATAGTTTTTCTCACCCTTTTTTGACAAAATTCAGATATTTTCCATGATCTTTTGAGAAAATTTGCATATTTACTGCGATCCTTCGTCAAAACTCGTGTATTTTTCACGATCTTTCTTCAAAATTTTCGTATTTTCTGCTACATTTTGTCAAAATACACTTTTTTCTGCGATCTTTCGAAAAAACTCTCGTATTTTCTACGATCCTTCTAGAAAATTCTCTCATTTTCTGTGATCTTTCATCAAAATTAGCGATTTTCCTCTACCTTTCTACAAAATACTTCTACTTACCTCAATCTTACAACAAATTTCTCATATTTTTTATGATCTTTTGGCAAAATTTACATATTTTCTGCGATCTTTCGGAAAAATTTGGGTATTTTTTGTGATCTTGAGGAAAAATTTGGATATTTACTGCGATCCTTTGGAAAAATTCACATATTTTCTGCAATCTTTTGGCAAAATTCGCATATTTCTCCTGATCTTTTGACAAACTCTATATAATTTCCTCATTTTTTTGACAAAATTAGAACATTTCTTTGATCTTTTGAGAAAATTAGAGTATTTTCCACGATCTTTCCACAAAAAGTACAGTATTTTAGCATGATCTTCAACAAAAAGTAGAGTATTTTTCACGATTATCTTAGAAAATTAGAGTATTTTCGTAATCCTTTAACAAAAGCCGCGACTTTTTCCATAATCCTTTCACCGAAGTCACGCTTTTCTGAAATCCTACGATAGAAAGAGTTACCTCCCGCATTCCTTTGAAGAAAGTACTTTTTTTCCAGGATCATTGGACAAATTTATAAGTTTTTTGCACGCAGAGTTTCCCCCAGAGGGTTTCAGGGGGACGCTCCGCCCCTCCTGCCCTTTAACTTAAAAAATAGAGCCCCTCTTGCCCCCTCATTCAAGAACTAGCGCCCCTCTTGCCCCCTCATCCAAAAACTAGCGCCCCTCTTGTCGTTCATTCAAAAAAAAAAAAAAAAAAAAGAATAGCGCCCTTCTTGCCCAACATTTAAAAAAACGCAGCCTTCCAGTGACGATCCGAACGCGCTATAGCGGGTAAATTATGCAAAAAATTGGCGACAGAACGCAAAAAATAGCCTCATACGCGAAATTTTGTCAAAAAGTTGCTAACAAAATGGCAAGTTTCGTTAAAAATCACGAAATAACGACTAATTTTCGGAAGTTTCGCAAAAAAATGGCTAATTGTCTCAAAATTTCACAAAACGCCAGATATCCTCAAAAGATCGTGCAAAAAAGACACATTTCTTCCAAAAATCGCGATAAAATGGAAATTTTTGTAAAATGAGTCGCAAAAAACGGCAAATTTCGTCCAAAAATCGCAATAAAACGGAAAATACTGTGCAAAGTTTCGTTTTCGCGATATTTTCACGAGATTTGTTTTCGATTTTCGTGATTTTTTATCAAAATATGTAGTTTTTTACGATCTTTTAAGAAAAACTGCTGTTTTTGCGATTTTTCAATAAAAATTGCCATTTTTTCACAATTTTTTTTAGCAAAATATGCCGTTATTTGCTATTTTTTTAACAAAATCTGCTATTTTTTGCGATCTTATAACAAAATTGGCCGTTTTTTCGTGATCTTTTAGCAATATTCGCCGTTTTTTAGCAATTTTTCGATGAAATTTCTGTTTTTTATGGCATTTTGAACCGCTAGATTCTAGATTCAACTCTATAAAAATGCCCTTAAAAATGAAAACTGTCCTAAAAAATCTAAAAAGTGCCCTGAAAATGTTAAAAGTGCCCTTTTCAGAACAGTAACACCCTGCCCTTTTTTAAACCTGGGGGAAACTCTGGCACGGTTGCATTGGTTTATAGCTATTGCAGGTGACATGCCCGGGCAGGGATCGAACTAGAGATCCCACGGCCAGAAAGCGAGCGTCTTATCCGCTGAGCAAAAGGCTAGCTCGATCGCTTCCTGCGAGAAACTCGTTTTATTGACCGCGCAAGATGGCCGCCGCACTATAAAAATTTTTAGAATTTTCTTAAGTGCCTTTGTAAAAATTGCGAATTTTCTCGATCGCCTTTGTAAAAATCAATAATTTTGTCGACAAGACTCAAAAAATCACAAATTTCGTCAATCGGCTTCGTAAAAATCACGTATTTTGTCGATCCAATTCGTAAAAATCTTATTTTTGTTGTCAAACAAGAAAAAAATCGATAATTTTGTTGATCGGCTGTGGAAAAGCTGTGAATTTTACCTGTCGTGTGAAAAAAAATTGCAAATTTCATCAATTGGCTTTGTAAAAGTCACAAATTATGTCGATAGCTTTGTAAAACTTGAGATTTTCATCAATCGGTTTCGTAAAAATCATAAATTTTATTGATTAGGTGCAGAAAAATTGTGAATTTTGGCAACTGTCTTTGTAAAAATCACGAATTTTGTTGATAAGTGCAGAAAAATTGCGAATTTTCGCGATTACCTTTGTAAAAATCGATAATTTTGTCGACCAGACTCGAAAAATCGCAAATTTCATAGATTGCCTTCGTAAAAATCGCACATTTTGTCAATTTATTTCGTAAAAATCTTATTTTTGTTGTCAAATAAGAAAAAATCAATAATTTTGTTGATCGGCTGTGGAAAAGTTGCGAATTTTACTGATCATGTGAAAAAAAAATGAAAATTTCATCGATTGGCTTTTTAAGAGTCATGAATTTTGTTGATTGCTTTGTAAAAATCGCGATTTTCGTTAATCGGTTTCATAAAAATCAGAAATTTTATTGATCAGATGCAGAAAAATTGTGAATTTTGGCAACTCTCTTTGTAAAAATCACGAATTTTGTTGATTGGTGATGAAAAATTGCGAATTTTTTTAATCGGCTTTGTAAAAATTGATAATTTTGTTGACCAGACTCGAAAAATCGTAAATTCCATCAATCAGCTTCATAAAAATCACACATTTTGTCAATTTATTTTGTAAAAATCTTATTTTTGTTGTCAAAGAAGAAAAAATTCTGTCGATTGCTTTGTAAAAATCGTGATTTTCGTCAATCGGCTAGCCTTTTGCTCAGCGGATAAGACGCTCGCTTTCTGGCCGTGGGATCTCTAGTTCGATCCCTGCCCGGGCATGTCACCTGCAATAGCTATAAACCAATGCAACCGTGTGCCAGTTTCCCCCAGGTTTAAAAAAGGGCAGGGCGTTACTGTTCTGAAAAGGACACTTTTAACATTTTCAGGGCACTTTTTAGATTTTTTAGGACAGTTTTCATTTTTAAGGGCACATTTTGTCGATTCATTTTGTAAAAACCTTATTTTTGTTTTCAAACAAGAAAAAATTGATAATTTTGTTGATCAGCTGTGGAAAAATTGCAAATTTTACCGATCATGTAAAAAACATATAAGATAAACAAAAAGATATAAAAGAACCCATTTTGAGAACAGTGTAAACTTTTTTAAAAATTACTGTCCGACCCAGCAGCAGAAAATTCTCCAAGTATCTGCGGCAGATACTTCAGGGCCAAAAAGTTATCTGCAGGTGAAATATTTTTACAATTGAAGCATTTATTAAACAGTCACTTACCTGTGGTGTATTTAGTCCTAATTTTTTAAATGTTTATTAACAATGTTAACTTTTTGATATAGTAAGTAATAAAAACTAAACATGACATGAAGCAAAATAAAGATTTAATGAAAAAGAATCTGCAAAAAAGAAAAAATCTCTGATGCCCATCTCACGAGTGGCGTAGCCACCTACTGTCATGTTTTTTGGCGCCCGGGGCCAGCAAGAAATTTTGCGCCCCCACCCCAATATAGATATATAACAATTTCTCTCAATTTGGCGCCCCTAGGCCTCGGCGCCCGGGGCGGACGCCCCCCTTGCCCCCCCTTAGCTACGCCACTGCATCTCACGTCCCTTTTAGCTCACAAAACACTTATAATTTAAGGGGGAATTAATTTTTATTTTTCATAAGAATTTCCATTTGTTTTGAAAAACAATCTAAGCATGTAGTAAATGTCAAATAATCAGCAAATTAAATTAATATCAATGATTAAATCAATATCAATGAATAAATTAACATCAACAATTAAATTAATAATGTGTGGTTGTTATTACAAACAATAACCGCTGATAATTCGGAAGCTAAAAATAGAGCTGTCTAATTCGGAAAGATTTTCAAGTCGCTGCAAATTCATCTACTTGCAGCAAAAGGCGAAATTTTTTTTCGATCCCGACCGATTCCCCAGGGCTTGCCTGTGCTTAGAAATGACTGAGTCATTTGAAACTTTCACAGAGATACTTGTGAAAAATTAACTTTGGTATAAGCGCTAATTTAAATTAGAAATAATAAAAATAAAAAACGACGAGACACGCGGTATCCGTTACGTTCGTTTCTCTAGCTTCGCGGTCGAGTGACGTCACATGTAAACACACCAGCTCCAAGTCTCTGAGTTGAGAAGTATTAATGCTTCTGGTTCCTGGAGTTGGAAAGATCGCTATAGCTGTACGTGCAAGAATAATAAATTAATTAATAATTATTAAACAGGATTCGTCTGGTTTTTGAAAGCGCAAGTAATTTTCATAATTGGAAGCTACACCTGATAAGGGAAAAGGGCAAATTGTAAGCTCGTTGAAAAAGTGGAGTTTTTGTGCGCGTGTTGTGAGCATGGGTGTGTGTGTGTGGGGGGGGGGGGGGGGGGTCCACTTCACTTCCCCCGATTTTGAAACTTAATTATTTAATTTTTTTTTTAATTTTGAAAAACTTCGTAAAATTTATTCTTTTCGAGAAATTTAAAATAAAAGAGGAAGTAAGAAATTTTCTGATAGGGGGATGAAAGCATGTGAGAGCAATTGCCCCCCCCCCTTCTTTTTAAAATTTGATTAATTAAAATTTTTTTTCTCTTATTTTGAAATTCGTAGTCGAATTTATTATTTTCGAGAAACTTAAAAAAAAGGAAAAAATTAAAAATTTTGCAATGGGGGAAGGGGGCATAGAATGGCTTTTGCCCCTCTCTCAATTTTGAAATTTAACTAAGTTTTGTTTTTCTCCGATTTTGGAAAACACAGCAAAATTTATTCTTTCTAGGGGTAGGCACATTTTGTCCTTAACAGGATTTTAAAATTTAATTAATTATTTTTTTTTTCGTTTTGAAATGCCCAATAAAATGTGTTTTTTTTTTTTTCAAGTAATTTAAAATTAAACGATTTTTAAGGGGAAGAGGTCATATGAAATTCATTGCCCCTCCCTTAAGTTTGATTTAAATATTATTTAGTCTAAAATACAGTTGAATTTTATTTTTGAATGATTTTGCAAAACATAGTAAAATTATGTCTTTTCGAGAAATTTAAAATAAAAGAGAAATTATATATTTCCGTAAAGTTAGAGGATTTTACTAAAAACATTACCCCTCCCTTAAGTTTAAAAATTTATAATTAATCAAAATTTCTATTTTTTCTTATTTTTAACACATTCGCTGCCGATCACGCGCCTGCGCGTGATATGGCGCCAACGTTAAAAGGCCGCTCACGCGCCAGCGCGTGATGTGAGGTGTTGTCAAATAGCCAGTCACGCGCTGGTACGGGAAAATCTTTCACTGATTATTTGTTATAAAAAAAAAATCGGCTTCTGGGAAAACCCCACTTCTACAGTGCGGCATTAACGGTCATCACATCTTCAAGTAAGCGGCAGCGAATGTGTTAAAAGATAGTAGAATTTATTTTTGTTAAGCAACTTAAAATATAAGATAATCTCAAGGAAGTTTCCGGTAATGAAGCGAGGGGGGTAGTTTCATTACCCCTATTTCTGGATTTTAAAATTTAAATAATTAAATTTGTTTTTTTCAAATTCGATAAGCATACTAAAGTGTATTTCATTTGTTTACCTTAAAATTAAAATCGAACTGAGAATTTTCTTTTATTGAGAAAGGGCCCACAACCTCACGATTTTGAAATTTAATTAACTCATTTTATTTTGGCATATTAAGACATAATCCAATTTATTCCTTCCGATTGAATGCAAGTTAAATACAACATTAGTTTACTTTGGAAAATTTTCACAAATTTAGAAAAGGCACCACGCATGGATATAATAATTCCTGTAATGAAAAAATCTAATTTTCACATCCATAAAAAATAGTACATAATATTTGCAAAATTGGAATCTTTGATTAAAAAAAAAAAAAAAAAAGGTTGCAAAATTTTTGCACACACGGAATATTTATTTATTTTATGCAAAAAAAGTGCACCGTTTTTGATAACTTATAATGTTCACTTTTTTGTATACATAAAACATGAAAATATTTTTCACAAAAAGTACATACTTTTCGGAGTATTCAAAAATATTCACTTTTTGTGTACAAATTGTGTATAATCTAAACTTTTTTGCAAACAAAGTATAAACTTTTTTTAGCTGGGGGTTCTCTTGGCGCCCTTTTGTTGCAAGTTACTAGCATTTTTTAAGAATAAAATTCCTATTTAAAGCATGTTTTATTAAAATTTCTTGATATTTGCTTGAGATTTAAAAAAAAACTCTTCATATGTATTTCACGCTTCAAAAATTAATGGTGTTTCATTGGCCCATTGCCTGTTTTAAATACGAGAAAGAGCTTGTCATTTCCTCTCTCAAAACTTTTAAATTTTAGGTATTTTTTTATTTTATATCTATAAAATTGTGCAAAATTATTTTCATTCTCTTCCAGGCTCTCTTTAGAACCACCCACGTATCGGTCACTATATCAAGTCTTAGTTTCTGTACTTTTTATACCTGAAAACTTCCTCCTGCAAAATAAATCAAGGAATATTTTTGCGTCCTCAAAAAAAAATTAACAATATCGCTGATTATTATTTTTTATTATAATAGGAGAGATTACATTTTCTGAGTCCTTCCAACAATTTTTTTTATATACCGTATTTATTCGTGTATAGGGTGCACGCATTTATAAGGCGCAACCCTACTTTACAAGTAAAAAATGGCGATTTCTTAAAATCTCGTATATAAGGAGCATCATAAATTTGATACGCTAATGAAGAATGACCAAATGAATTTCAGCAGAGAAAAAAAAATCGAAACAAACGTTACACCAGACCAGAAAACAAGACGAAAATGCATTTTTAGACTTCGGGTTGTAAGAGAATGACGGGAAATAGGAATGAGTGACGATAAAGAGAATTGCTAATTAGTGTTTAGATAATGTCATTAGCTCTGTTGTGTAAAAAACTGCAAGGAATGAAATAAATATGCAGTAATACTTCAATTAAGTAACATTTTCCGAAATTTAATCTCTCCTTTGAATAATTTCTTGTTTCATATGTTATATAGACCGACTGCATCCAACAGTAAAAAATTATTCCGTGTATAAGGCGCACCTAGGAGTTTTGCCCTAATTTTTGGGGGGAAAAGTGCGCCTTATACACGAGTAAATACTGTATATCCCTTCGCCGAAAAACGTATAATTCGAAATTTAAAACGATTAGTTATTTTGAAGAGTTTCTTCACATCGTAACACTTCAGATCCATAGGCGGTCTCTTATGCTTCTAAAGCGAAGTTAATTTGCATATGTGTATCCGTAATATTACTTTTGGATAATTTTGTTGCATGTTTTGAGCCATGCTAATAATGGCGCTCTTCATTGCTTTCCAAAATCTGAGATGCACTCCTGGTTAATAAAAGGTTGGACAAGTCTGCCCTAGAGTATACATCAGTGTTCTCGCTGGCATTTGACCAACGTTAGATATTTGGCTAATTAAAAATCAAAGACATTCGCCAAATGAAAAAAGGATTCGAAAAATAGGTTAGTCGTGTAGCAAAAAAAAATCTTTAACGCTTTAATGTATTCTCCTTTTTTTAATATGTTCTGAAATAACCTAAGTTTTTATAACTGTGACAACGATTGTTATTAATCTAATTTATACTATCTGCTACAAATATATTAAAATATGTATACACAAAAAATCTGTATATATGCATATGTATGAAGAACGAAAAAGAAAAGAAAGAGCAAAAATTGAGCACTAGCAATTTGGCGAATCTAATCGCTTATTTACTCGCCAAATTCAGAATTTAGTCGTAATTTGGCGCAAAGGCGAGCGACAGCGAGAACATTGGTATACATATAATATAGCTTTCTAGAGCAACAGAGGGTTTACGGTATTCTTTAAAATAATCCAAAAGGTACGGTAATCCAAACCCTCCACTACATCCCTGCTTAACACACATTTTGGCATAAAAATTTACTTCAAAGTTTTTATTTCGGGGTTAAAAAATCTTGATCGAGCAGAATATAAAAATAGTCACCTGTGGCAGCCCTGCGCAGGGGAAAATACTACACAGTATTTTACCTTACACAGAACTTTTCTGCATACAAATCTGCACATTATTTCAAACATTGCTTCTCAAAGAACCTCAAAGAACCTCTCTCCAGAAACTCTAAAATGACACCCTTGTTTCTTATAGGAAAGGAATTCCTGTAAAAATATTTACAGAAACATGGTTCATTCGTGGTAAATCCTTTGAGAGAATTTTAAATTGCAAAATTTGTTTTACAGCCCAATTTTTTCCAATTAAGAATTCTTTAATGTCACAATATTCGTACGATGACCAACTTTCTAAAAATTTTGTGAATACCGTAAAATTTCAGAACAGAGTCATCCCTGAAAAATATGCTGCACTGAATCAGAATCGTAACTGAGAAAAAAAAATAGAGTATCTGTTTTTTGCAAAAAGTCGTAGTTTTAAGATTCATTTTTATAGTATCGTAGTTTATAGGTACAAATCGTAGCAATTACGATTTTTTCGTAGCAGTTGGCAGGTCTGCAAAATTTTACTACTTTTTTTTTCTACCACCTACACAGATTTTATTTTCAAATTCTACCACTATTGGAGCAAAGCCAATAAGTAAGACTCAATTATTTTTTTGGGGGGGAGGGGGGCAGCAACCAGGAATTTTCAGAATTTTCTTGGGAGGGAGGAGGGGGGGCAAAGTTTTCCTTGAGGGTACGGTGATAGCCAAGGGTTAGGTTCGGCGAGGAAAGAAGCCTATACTCTCCCCTATAAAAACGAGACATGATGAAAATATTCGTTTTAAGCATGTTTTTTGTATTAGCAGGTATAATTTTAAGATAGTGTCTGATTTTTTTTCCGTTTAAGACAGGATTCCGTTGCAAACAGTTTCCCTTTTTACAAGTATTCTCAAAGGCTGTTAAAACATTCTTTGAATAGTTTAACTCTGAACAGTACAGATAAATTACATTTATTGTAAAACTTGTAAAAACGAAACCTGTCAAAAAAGAAAAAAATCGCTAACGGAAAAAAATGTCTACAAAAAATCTACTACAGGCTTTACGGACAGTACAGAGAGCCATTTAATAAATTTCTTGTAGGGGGGAGGGGGAGGAGGCAAGATTTTTTTAAAGGAATGGTTTGAAATATACTCCTCTTAACTTTTTTCGTAAACATGGGATTCTTCCAGAAATATTTTCAACACTTTCCTATGAATTTGGGTTTGTTTGCCCGTTTGGCCATGCTCTGACTCGAATAAATATACCCGGATTAACGAGTAATTGATATATGTTATTGATGCTAGTAGTAGGAAAACGACAGTTTAAGCTCAAGCGCAGGCGGGGCGGCGGGGCCGCCCTGCCTGCGGTGCCTCCTCCGGCTGCCCCGCCTGCGGCCCCGCCACCATCCCTCCTGGCCCCTCCTGCTCCCACCATCTCACCGCCACCCTCCTGCGCCCCCTAGTGGAAAAAAGGAACATTCTATTCTAACAGGATAGGTGATCAACCCTCTCTGCACTGAATTAGAACAATACATTCAATAGAATTTTTAAATTTTTATATTTATTTCATTATTAAAGTATTTTTTAATTAATTAATCTTTTTATGTTGAATCTAGAATTCCTCTTTTCTTAATTAAGTATATAACAGGATAGGTGATCAACCCTCTCTGTACTGAATAAGAACAATACAGTCAATTTTTAAAATTTTATATTTATTTCATTATTAAAGTATTTTTTAATTATCTTTTTATATTGAATCTAGAATTACTCTTTTTCTTAATTAATTATGCTCATCAAAGATTAGTCGAAAAACCAACATATAAATTTAATTATTATATTATATATGTGATAATCTACTCTACTGAAAAATTCTTATCAAATCAACTTTTAACCTTGTAAAAATAATATTTTAATTAATAATTATCAATCAAAAGTTAAATATCAACCTCTATTTAAAAAAAAAAAAAAATAATAAGATAAATATAATCTGCTATATTAAAAAAATTCTTATAAAAAAATGTGTTTAAAGAACTTTCAATTCACGAATGCCACACCTTCACAAAAAGAAAAAAAAATCTCCCCACTGACTTAAAAAGAAGTAAGAGATGTTCTTTTCCCCCACGCAAACATCTGCTTCCGTGGGGTGATGAAAAAGAGGTCATTCACTTATTACGTCACCCCGGTTCATATATCCGGGTATGTGGTGAATTTTGGTTTGTGTTAAGGAAAGAAATCATATCTAGAGTTTATTCGGCTTTCGTCTCGGTAGCATAAAGACTTGCTTCTTTTTTCTGTTGAGTGAAGAGATCTACGCTTATATTACGCAAAATGTCATCTCAATTGCACACCCAATCAGAGGTAAACTTTATTTTATATTTTTTCTACGTTTTCTTAAAAAGCTCTGTAACCATTTTTAAATGAAATTGAAAATAATTAGATATCTTAATTTATTTTTATTTATTTATAGGATGATATATTTTTTGATTTTGGAATATCCCCTTCCGAATTACATGAAATTTGCAATAAAATTGAACAGGAGGATTCTTCATCGTCTACGCCATCTAAAAGAGTGAATGTAGAGGACTCTTCAGTAAGAGTTTTTCTTTAATATCTATATAGAAAACTAATTTGAAATTTTCTTTTAGTTACAATTTGTTGAAATAATTTTTTTTTTTGCTCTTTTTTTATCTCTTTTCAGGATTCTACCACCCCACTTTCTAAGAAGAGGAAATTAGGAGATTCGGAAGGTGTTGCAGGACCCAGTGGATTAAATCTCATCAAAAATGATAATAAATATTTAGTAAGTTTTTTTAAATAGAAAAATGAGTTTGAAAAAATTTCTTTTTAATTTGTGAAAATAGTGTTTTTTATGTGTTTTTTTCTTTTATCTAGAGTTGCCCACTTTGTGTATGTCGTTTTGTACAAAAACGTCATCTTTTAAGACACATCAGGTGGCATGACAACGAGGCATCTGATGAGGAACACCCTGAAGTTAGTAAAGAAGATGGAATTATCCAGAGTCGTAGCGAAGTGATGCAAGCTTCATCTCATGTAAGTATTTTTTCAAAACCTATCTCTCTGTTAAGTAGGAAAATTTTAGAGCTTCTCAAATTAGATTTTAAGTATTAGGAACAAGTACAAAAATTCTAAATTGTTAGTTAAAAAATTACAAAAAAAAAAAAAAAAAAAAAAAAAAAAATCAATACTCAAAAACAATTTTATTTTTAAATTAAAGAACAAAAAAAAAAAAAAAAAAAAAAAAAGAAAATCTAAAAATCAATTTAAAAATATATTAACTATTTAAATATTCAAAAATACTTTTATTCCTTCCAGAAATGTTTGAATGAATCACCTGATGAGGAACATCCTGATGAACTACAAGGTAGTGGAGACCATGGAAATATCCAAAGATGCAGTGAAGTGGTGCAAGCTTCATCTCATGTAAGTATTTTTTTTTTTTTTTTTTTTTTCAAAACCTATCTCTCTGTTAAGTAGGAAATTTTTAGGGACACTCAAATTAGATTTTAAGTATTAGGAACAAGTACAAAAATTCTAAATTGTTAGTTAAAAATTACACTAAAAATGACTTTAAAAACAATCACATTAAAAAAATCAATATTCAAAAACACTTTTATTTCTAAATTAAAGAAAAAAAAAATCTAAAAATCAATTTAAAAAATATATTATCTATTTAAATATTCAGAAACACTTTTATTCCTTTCAGGAATGTTCCATATGCGATCAATTTAAAAAAATATATTAACTATTTAAATATTCAAAAACACTTTCATTCCTTGCAGAAATGTTCCATATGCAATCAATTAAAAAAATAATCATGTTAAAAATACTCAATACTCAAAAACACTTTTATTCCTTCCAGGAATGTTCCATTTGCAACAAAACCTTTAACCGTCGATATCATTTAAACCGCCACATGAAGACTCACAAAAGTGAAAAATCGTTTAAATGTGAACAATGTAACAAATCGTTCACTAGAAAAGATGATTTGAATCGACATCTGAAAACACACAAGAGTGAAAAACAGTTCAAGTGTAAAGTCTGCAACAACTCCTTTAGTAGAAAAGATAATTTAAACCAACATCTAAAGATTCACAACAATGAAAAATCGTTTTCTTGCGAAGACTGTCAAATTACATTTACGCGTAAAGCCGATCTTAGAAGACATCAAGAACACCACACTAATTCACCTGGTTCTCATGAATGTGAAACATGTTCTAAATCATTTAGGCAGAAAAGTAATCTCCTTCAGCATAAACGTACACACCACACAACGAAAAAAACAGCCCCCCCACAGAAAGCAAAACCTGTTAACACAAAAAAAAGATCCACTGAAAAAGCATTAAATACATTTGAGAAAATTACGATTCCAGCTACAGAAGAAAACGCTCATGACATTGACATTTTTAATAGCCAGATTATAGAAGAAATCCAAAACCATATATTGAATTCTCTCATTACATTGAAATCCCTTAAATGGCATCTTATACACACCATCAAGTTTACTCGATTTAATGAAGATGATGAAGTTGAATCAATGTTAGGGTATTTTAGGTCTGATCCCTGTCCAGAACATATTGAAGAAACAGTCAGAAACCACATCATCGAGAATTTAGAAAAAATTAAGACCCATTTTGAAGAATTTGTTCAACTCGGGTCGGGCTGGGTGCTAGAAAAAATAATGCATACAGACCTATACATAGCTCATTACAAGCCACTAACTGGAAGCAGTTATATTGAAACCCCTCAAAAACTTGTTCCAAAACACGCTCTTATTAATATTCAAAATTTTAGTGATAATAAATGTCTTATTTGGTGCCTACTAGCTCATAAAAAGAAAATAGGCAAAAATGCAGAACGTGTTTCCAACTACACACCTTTCGAACATGAAATAATCATTGATGATATTCCTTGCCCTGTCCCCTACCATAAAATTAAAGATGTTGAAGAAAAAAACAATTTAAGAATTAATGTATATTCATATGACGAGGAAGAAGATGAATTCGGAATGCTTCACATCTCAAATCGAACCCATCAAGAAGCGATTAATTTATTGTTAATTGGGGATGAAGATAAGAACACCCACTATATATACATAAAAAATATGTCAAGACTCTTTTCCCATCTCACCAAACATGACGGAGAAGTCTATTTTTGTTATCGATGTCTCCATCGCTTTATGACTCAGACACTTCTAGACAATCACCTTCCATATTGCTCAGAACACGCTCCTCAACACATCAAGATGCCGGATCCAGAGAAAAATATTTTAAAATTTAACGGATATCATTTCCAACACTTAACACCATACATCATCATAGCCAATTTTGAAAGTCTTGTCGTCCCAATTCACACTACAGAACCTAATCCTAGCACTTCTTACACTATCCCCACACAAAAACATATCCCTTGCGGCTATGCCTACATAATAATTGATCAAGATGGGAAAACATATAAGAAGATGAAAACGTATCGAGGAGAAGATGCCGTATCAGATTTTTTGAAGAATATTTTTCAAGAAAGAGATGAATTAGCCGAAACATTAAACACCATCAAACCTCTGAAACCATCCAAAGAACAAGAAAAAGCCTTTAGAGAAGCGACTGTGTGCTGCATCTGCGATCAGCCCTTAGGCAACAAGCGATGCCGAGAACATGATCATATAACAGGTGCATACCGTGGTGCTGCTCACATGAACTGTAATTTACAATATAAACAACCTAAAGTTATCCCAGTTATTTTTCACAATCTAAAACATTACGATGGTCACCATCTGATGACGGAATTAGGAAAATTTAAAAGTTACGGTATAGATGTCATCGCAAATACAATGGAAAAATACATATCATTTACTATCAAAAAACAAGACTGTCCCATAAAACTTAGATTTCTCGACTCATTCCAATTTTTACCTACATCTCTTGAAAAATTAACAGCTAACCTGCAACCAACAGACTTTCACCTCCTTAAAGCTAATTTCCCTAAAGATACAGACCTCTCACTTCTCACTCGAAAAGGGATATACCCATATAGCTATTTTACAGACTTCCAAAAGTTCGATGAAACACAACTCCCTCCACCTTCATCATTCCATAACGATTTAACAGATGAACCCATTTCCATAGAAGATTATGAACATGCTCAAAATGTTTGGGAAACTTTTAATATTCAAAATCTCGGTGAATATCATGATTTATATGTTAAATGTGACGTCCTTCTTCTAGCTGACATCTTCCAAAACTTCAGAAAACTTTGCCTACAATATTACAAAATTGATCCTACACACATGTTCACATCTCCAGGACTCGCATGGCAAGCTTGTCTTAGAATGACTCAGGTACAATTGGAACTTCTCACGGACATTGACATGCTCTTGTTTTTCGAGAAGGGTGTAAGAGGTGGTGTGAGTGCTATCACCAAACGATATGCAAAAGCGAACAATCCCAATGTCCCTAATTACGACAAAAATAATAAAACAAGCCATATCATGTACTGGGACGCTAACAACTTATATGGCTGGGCTATGTCCGAATACTTACCTGTTGGGGAGTTTCAATGGATTCAACCATCTGAAACAGATATAAACAGCATCCTTTCCCATCCAGATAATGCAGATTACGGCTATGTCCTGGAGGTGGACTTGCGTTATCCCCCTGAACTTCATCTACTCCACAACGAATACCCACTTGCTCCGGAAAACATTCACATCACTGAAGACATGTTATCTCCTTACACAAAATCTTTATTAAACAACAGACCCTACAAAGGAAGTTCGAAGCTCTCGCCGAATTTAAAAGACAAAGAACACTACATCGTCCACTACAGAAACTTGAAACTCTATCTCCAACTTGGTCTCGAACTCATTAACATTCACAGAATAATTAAATTTAGGCAAGCACCTTGGCTAAAGCCCTACATAGAATTCAACACTGATAAGAGGAAACAAGCTACCAGTTCTTTCGAGAAAGACTTCTTCAAATTGTTGAACAATTCAGTTTTCGGTAAAACAATGGAGAATCTCCGCTTGAGACGGAATATTGAGTTGTGTAACAACGAGAAGAGGTCAAAAAAACTTGTCGCATCTCCAGCATTTAACAACTTCAAGATTTTCAATGAGGGACTGGTAGCCGTGGAACGAGTCAAAACCACTCTGACTATGAATCGTCCAATCTATGTAGGGTTCGCTATTCTAGATCTCGCTAAATTACATATGTACAAATTCCATTACAACATAATTAAGAAACACTATCAAGATCGTGCTCAACTGCTTTTCACTGACACTGACTCACTCACCTACCACATCCAAACAGATAATATACTACAAGATATGCAAGAACATCAAGACGAATTCGACTTCTCCGATTATCCTAAGAACCACCCCCTCTACTCTGTAAAAAATAAGAAAACAATAGGTAAATTTAAGGATGAGATGAATGGAAAAACTATTTTTGAATTTGTTGGCCTTAAAGCGAAAATGTACAGCATCCTATCAGAAGATGGAGAGAAAAAAAGAGCCAAAGGAGTACCTACATCTATCGTTCGAAAGAAAATAAAACACTCACAATATTCCGAATGCATACATCATCTGAAAACACTCTGTACAATAAACAAAAGAATCCAGCAAGATCACCATCAATTGTACACTATACAGCAACAGAAGCTAGCACTCAGCCCGTTTGACGACAAACGATTTATTCTAGATGATGGTATAACAAGTCTCGCTTATGGTCATCATCAAATTTAAAACAGGAAAATTAAATTAAAAAACAGAAAAAGAAAAAAAAATGAAGAAAAGAAAATGAAGATCTGGATAAAAAAAGTGGGGCGCCACATAAGGAGATGTGGCGGGAGGCGGAGGGACCCCATAAAAAAAAAAAAATATTTTCTTTTTAAACATACATTTCATTTTTAAATTCAGAGTTGAAAAGAAGACTATTTCTAAATAAAAATCTAGTTTTATTAATTTAATTAAGAGTTTTTGTATTCGCATTCGGAAAATTAATTTTTCTGTTATGAAATTTTCTAGTTTGTTTACAGTTTTAAAGATTAAAATTCCGGTTACAGAACATGTTTTCAAGGTTGGGTCATAAAACTGCAAGAAGCAGATGTTGTTTTTAAATAGAAAGTATTTTACGATTCATGACAACACCAGGTGTAGAAAACTTAAAGTAAAAAAAAAAAAAAAAAAAAAAAAAAAAAAAAAAATTAGTTCGAATATGACGTCACAAGAAGCAGGTGTTGTTTTCAAAAACCGTGAGAAAGAATTTTTCGGTTTGTGTCAACACCAGGTGCACAAAATATGAACTAAAATATTGGTTTGAATATGACGTCACAGAAGTTATGCGTGAGTTCGATTTGCGCGTGGCAACATAACTCTGTTATATTTTGTTGTGGAAAGTCGCATCAATTTTTCTCTTGGAAAAATGAAACGATCTAATAATTCTTCTCAGAATGGTTGCGAGAAAAAATCGAAAAATGAATGTGAATTAGAAGATGTTTTTGATAATTTGGATGATGTGTTTCAAAGCATCGATTTTAATAAACTAATTATGGACTTGTCTGATGAACCCTCCTCTCCGGCTGTAGCTGAGTCTTCATCTGACAAACCCACTTCTTCAACTGCATTCCAGACTTCATCTACCCCAATCGCCGATGCAATTCCTACATTATCTAGCGGAAATGAGAAAAGCTCTCAATCTATGGATATGAACGATGGCTATTCCAATCAGCGGATCTGTTTAAAAGAACTTGGAAATAGTATCTATTTAACCTGTGAACTGTTCAAAGGTTCTGTCATTATCCACATTCGAAAATTTCTTCGATCTTCTGAAACTCAACCACTAACTCCTACAAAAAATGGTGTTTCCATGAATTTAAAATCATGGTATCGTTTCGTTCAGAAAATATTTGACTTCAATTTAATTTATACAACATCATCTTTCATTGCAAACAACTCCATCCTCATATTATCTAAAGATGGTATCGCTGAAATCAGCAGCATTCAGAAAGGTTGTTGCATTCGGTTAGATGAATATCAACTCGACAATTTAAAACACCATCTAAGCTCCTTCAATGAAACAGTGCTTACATATCTGTATGAAAATCACTTACCAACTCTAATTGCTCATAAACTCTTACCTTCGGAAACATATGATGGGGAATTTACATCTTTAGAATTACGGTTAATAGCAATGATAGAAGTAGAAATGCAAAAAGTTTTTAAATCAGAGTATGGATGTCTTGGATGTGTCTACAATTCACCCGCACAACTTCGCCATGCTTGTATGACTTCCAGTGACTTAGAAAAATTTTTAAGTTTAGGAGAATTATCTCTCTGTACAATCGACTTTAAAGCTTTATCAGAACTTTTTGTCAAGGAAACACGAACTGTTTCACATTATTTCCTGCAAAATGTAAATTACAAAGTGTTAGCTGGTGTTCTGTTTAAAACAGTTGATGATTTGTAAATTTTAGAAAAAATAAACTGGTGTGTCTCAAAATGGTGTAATTAATGTGTTAAAATAATTTATACTTTTTCTTTCAGGAAAAAAGAAGTTTCTTTTTCAGAAAAATCAACTCTACATTAAAATCTTTGAACAGATTTTGAATAAAAAATTTTTTCAAAGATTAACTTTCACTTTCCAATCAAAAAAAAAAAAAATTGTAAAGTGAAAAAAATTTCAAATGAAAAAAAAAAAAATTCAAAATGTAAAAAATTTCAAAGTGAGAAAAAAAATTTCAAAGTGAAAAAAAAAAAAAAAAAAAAAAAACTTTCAAAGTGAAAAAAAAAATTTCAAAATGAAAAAAAAAAAAATTTCAAAGTGAAAAAAAAAATTTCAAAGTAAAAAAAAAAAAAAAAAAAAAAAAAAAAAAAAAAAAAAAAAAAAAAATTCGAAATGAAAAAAAAAAAAAAAAAAAAAAATTCAAAGTGAAAAAAAATATTTCAAATGAAAAAAAAGTTTTGTTTAAAAATATTAGATGAGGAAAAAATGTTTGTTTACGTATAAGAAAGTGGGTGTTTAAGAAAGAAAGAAAGATGACACATGATAAATTTAGTGAAAAAATATATTTATTTATATAATTTCTGCCAACGTATTACAGGGGACTTAAGAGTCTTTTTAGCTTTAACAATCGATTTAACATTTTTTATAGGTGAATACACATTATCATCTATAGTTAAATATTTGTTCTTGAAGAAAAGCTTGGGAGTATTCATAGAACTCAACGCTTTTAAAAATTCTTCTCTCCCAGATAAATGTTTATAAGATTTTCTCTGAGTGAGTATTAAACCAATCAAATCAGTTAGATTAGACTTAGGGATTAATTGGTTTTTATAAATAATCTCTCCTCGTTCATTCCAACGTAAAATATTTGGATACGTTTTCAAATATTGCAAGAGTTGTTCACCTTGTTTTTGAACACCTGTTGGAATCATTTTTAAAATGTTGTCTTCGGAATTTGCAGGATTTTGCATAGTTTCATCTTCAGCCGGTTTTGGAGGTTCATCCTTTTCTGTAACATCCATTTTGAATGGTGGGTTAAAATCTTCTAAATTCATTTTTCTTTTTAACAAGTCGTAGTATAATTGCAGTTTTTCAAAATCTTGTAATTTACTATTCAAAATTTTCTGCATTTCTTTATCAAACTCACTTAGTTGCTTTTGAGAAGGTGTATGTTTAGAAAAATCACTCTCAGGAACTAAAACAAACTTTTTGCTAAACTCCATTTATAAGCGCTGATAAAGCTGTAACAGCGGCTGGTATCAAAATATTTAAAAAACCTCCTTTTTGAATAATTAAACGTTTTTTCTGGTAAAGACTACCTTTTTTAGAGGCTAATTTTCTTAGAAGATATTTGTGTTTTCCAAGCTGCTTCTTCTGATAATGTGAAATTGGTATATTTCCTTTTAACACGTTTAAAGAACATTCACAGATGGTTTTAACCACTTTTGAAGGTAGCTTTTTCAGTAACTGCTTGCGCAATGCTTTTGGGCATGAGTGAATTAGCTGTAAATCCTTGACCTGTTTACGGGTCGGTGACATTTTATGGAATGATGAGTCTGTCGTTTTTCGCAATTATTTATATTTCAGAGTGTAATAATACTGATTTTGATTCGGTAAGATTTGTGTTCTTAACCGATGTTCTTCATCTGTTTCATTTTTCAAATCAATTAATAAGTAGGTAAAAGGTTTTCGGGTAGCATCTGCGTAAACTTCTTGGAAAAATTTATGATTTCGTGGGTATAATTGTCTTCCTAAACATGTGATTTGATTTAAATCACGTCTGTTTTTAAATAGGAAAAGATAGTCAGCATTCAATCGAAGATCTTTCGTTCCTTTATGGAAAAAATTTTGTGTGATAAAAAAAATACTTAAATTGTGGTGATGACTCCCCTTGGTAAATAAATTTGTAAGTCGACGATCACCGCCAACTTCACACATAAGATCATCTATAATGAACAGTGTATTGGTTCCTAAATATTCTTCATAATTAGTTGGGAAACCTTCAATGAACGTAACGTCAGATATTTCATCATATAAATTTTGGTAGATGCCGTAAAACCAAACAATTTTATCAGGTGTAGGTTTTATCATATATGTTTTAAAGTAGATGAAATCTTTTATAAAAAAAGATTTCCCACTTTTCGAAGGTCCTGCTAAAACAGCTGTGAAGGGGTGTTGAAGGCTTGGGAAATCCATAACAAATAAAAACAGACACAAAAGATATGGTATTTTATAAGACTTTTTATTGATAAAAATTCACATACACATGAAATCGTTTGGCAACAAAATTATACACTCTTTGGTCGTTACATAAGTTTTCAGATACAAACTGTGACAAAAACTTTTTCAGAGATTCACCTCTACATCTACAGAGGAGGAAAAAAATTGTATATTGACCACAAACAGCTGTAACATTTGTTTGTAATGTTAAAGGGTTAAAAATCATTTGAGAGAATTTTAAAGTAAAGTCTAAAATAGGTCCTTGATAAAAGTCTGGAGTATTTCCGTAAGAATCAAAGAATTCTACTCTTCTAGGTGAAGTTATGTAGAAAGCAAGCCAATGGCTACCGGGTTGATCAGAAGAATCGACGTTGCATACGAAACAGCAGGGGTATTGCTTAATTGTGTTAGGGAGCATATCGCTGGGAAACACATCTAAAAAATATTTCTTAGTGTATTTGTTATGAGATAAAATGTCTTTAATCTGTTGAGAGTTCATCTTTGTCTAGTTTGGAAAGTCACACAACACATGCCTTGATTTAGAAATTTCGATAATGTTTTCAAATTCTGCATAGATCAGAACGGAAATAGTTGATGAAAGTGCTGAAGAAAACTTAATTTCAACTCTTAAATTTCCTTGATGTTGTAAATTCAAGTGTGGACCATCACATAAATCCGGACTTAAATCGAATGCATATAGAGTGTGTCCTTTAGCATAATCTTCTCGAGATAGATAATTTCCATTATCTCGGTTAAAGCCGGGAAACAATCGATGGTAGGCTGCAATATAATTTCCTTCGTTAAAATTTAATTCTAATGGTTTAGATGGTATTGGTTGTCCGTCAATGTAAATACTTAAAAAGTTGACGTTGTAGTGGTTAAAGAAAAACGGGTTAAGGTCATACTGTCCGTTAATGGCTGAATTTTCTAATAATCCTATAATTACACGCTTAGGCATAGATCCTAAGAATACGTTATCTTGCATAAAAGACCAGCTTCCACTCGATATTGAGTATGTTTTACACAAAACTCTATCGATAGGATATTTAGCATTACTTTTCTCTAACGCTTTAGCGTGTCCGATAGAAACACCTGGACTAACTTTCACCTTTCGAATAAACAAAGAGGCGTGTTGTAACACCACTTTATAATCAGGTGTTTTATCTCCGACTTTATCAGCCATCAAACAAAAATTGGGTTTGCTGCGTGTCATTTTAATTTTCAAATCTACCATATTCAATAAAAGTCTATTTTGTTGAAAAATATCACAATGTAGTGGGCCTATCATATCCAAAACTTTACTTTTTGAAGTTAATTCATATCTTTTATGAAGTCCTGGGTTATCGGTAAGTGTAGGATTGACTGTATCCAAACATTCATCTTTGAAAAAACATTCGCAAGAAAGTAAACTTTTCTTAGCATCTTCTCCATAATTCAGTAAAGTCTCGATGTAAGCACGATACGGGTAAGTATTACTAGAAGAGGAAATCACTCTTTCGTTCAAACTCACATCTACTTGAGAAAACAATGCTTGTAAAAATAAATTAACAGGTGCTACAGGTGTCTTGTCGGGTAAGGGGGTTCCATCAGCGTTAGTTAGTTTTACTTTCACGTAAAGGTAAGATGCTGATAAATCAATATAATCTTCACTATTGCCTGTAATGTTAAACTCAACTGGTCCACTCTCAGATATAGTAGCCAGTGGATGATATTCTACAAAGTGACCTTTTTCTATAGCTGTTTGTGTAGGTCGAATCATAAACAAGTCTAGTTCAGATTTGACGCAAACGGGAGAATCTTTATGAATAAGGCCAGACATCTTTAAGCAAAAATATCGCGTGCTTTCACTTTCTTGGCTTTAGGGCGACTGAGAGAACTTTGAAGTCTCTTTCGTTTTTTATTCCTTTGACCTGATCCAATCATAGATTTCACTTTAATTGCTGCTTTGTCTGTCAGATTTTTCCCGGCTTCCTTAAATCGTCGTTTAGCCGCTGTTTTAATATTATCACCTTGAGAAATATCATTTAGCACATCTACACCGGTATGAAATAACTGCTTTCCAACTGCTTTAGCACCCGATTTAAATAAAGGTACAGCTGCACGGAAAAGGGAACGGAAAAGTCCTCCGAAACCATAACCTTTCTGGAAAGTATTTCCTTGATAATAGTTCAATCCGCTACCTGTTTGATGTGTATAATAATCTTCAAAAGATTGATTACAGCATTGGTAAGGAACAAGCATTATGAAAGATATTTCTGATGGAAATGTAGTTTCACAATCAACTTCCCGCGATCAAATGACACTAAACGTCCTGTGTGTGTTCTTATAACAGTTTCAATCGTTTGAAAATTTTTTCGAGTCACTGGTATGTAATGAGGTCTGTCAAACACTTCATGAATCATATCTCCGTCTTCCCCTTTAACAGGAATCACTCGCAATAAGGGTGCCACTGTATCTCCAACAATCTGAGGTTCTACAATATCACTATACAAGTAGAGCAATTTAAAATCTGCGTGTGGATCAGCTATAAAGGGACTTTCAAAAGATAATGAGGGAGTCGAAACATTTGAGATTACTTCACCTGGTAAGAATCCTAAACATTCGGCTAAACCGGATAAAAATTTCAATTGTGCATATTTCTTCAAAGAAACTTTCACTTTTTTAGTGTGTTTGTTGTAACTAACCGAAATTCTATCACCAAATTTTTGATAATTTATCACTTTAATGATGTCGTTAGGAGATTCATAATATCCTGATGGGATTCGAATTTTTTTCGTGTCACTATCATCCTGTTCATATTCATTACCATTTCTAGGTCTTCCATCTGGTAATTCTAAACTGTTACCTAACACATATTCATACTCGTTACCATATTCAGTAATATTACGCCATGTATGAGGATAAATCAATTCAGTTAAACCGACCTCCCATTCACCTTTTAAATCTAAAGGCATTGGTAATCTTGTAAAATAATGTGAAATTTTGTTTTCTGGAAAATAGTTCATTGAACTGTCAGAAGGCAGCGTCACGTAGAATGACATGATTGTGAATGATCATTCGTTGTAAAAAATGGGTGTTTTATAGAGAAAATAAATCTGAAGAAGGTATCCACTGATTAAATTTAGAAGGGTAACCTTTAAACTTAACTTGATATTCAAGTTGCCCTTTTCTTTTACGTTTTTTCAGAATCTTTTCAACATCAAAGTGGTTTTTCGGTTGTACTTTTTGTAATTCTTCTGCATAAAAAGTTCCTTCAATAGGTTCGTCTAATAAATCTTTGATTTTGTAAACTGGAGGAATTCTCGTGACACATTCTGTTACTAAAAATAGTTCTTCCGTCCAATTTGTTTCATATCCTTTTTCGAAAGTCATTTTATGTTTAGAAACACGTACTAAGTCCCCTGAATTAAAAACACAAGGTTTCCTTTTCAGTTTTGACATATTACCGTAAATAGAAAACCACACTTCACTTTCATTATCCTTATTCACTTCACTTGGGGGTCTCTTTGTTAAATTTAAATTCAATTGTTAAATTTGAGCCCCGTATAAACAATAATCAATATTTGAAGCATGCTGAATAAGTGAAATAAGGAACTTACCTTATTCACCTCTGTCCGTTTGGCAAGCACAGCAAGTATTCCAGCGTCAGTGGTTCTGCTTTCGTTTTCACTCTCTCGTTGCAGGCTGCGAAAACTTAGGGGGAAAAAGAAGAAATGAAACTCGGGATGTTGTGTCGATGTAAATGATTCAAACCACTTATAATTGACTACTGTACTTTATAAAGTATGGTAACATACAATTTTACATTAGACTTCAATTAGCTTTAAGTTAATATACAATTCAATTATTAATCTGAACATGAAAGAAAAGAGCGTCGCGCTAATAACATGATGTCTGCTCTAGTACAGACGTTACACTGAATAAGAGATAAACAGAGAAGAAAAAGTAAAGAAAAAATATGATATCGAGCAGATGCTCATAGCAGGAATGTCTATCATTTCGTAAACAAGGAAAGTGTCCTTGACATGTGGCGTCACCTGCTGGTGTTTCGTGATGATGAAAATCGTACAAGACAATGTTCTTTAACACCCCCACTTACGATTTTCAAAGTGCGGGGCCATCAGCTGCAATTGCGACCTCAGTTTTTCGAACTGAGGTTTGGGCAGAGGCTTCGTAAGTGCGTCTGCCACCATTTCCGTTGAAGCACAATATTCAAGAGTTATAGTCCCTCTCAGTTTGAGGTCCCTGAGATGGTGAAATTTCACGGTGATGTGTTTGGATTTTCCCTGATGTTTATCAGAGTCACTTAATTTGATGCATGGGATGTTGTCTTCATATATGGTGATGGGTGGTTTTTGGTGTAAGTTCAGATCCTCGAGAACCTCAAGTATCCATTCAAGTTCTTGTGCGGCGTTTGATGCGGAGATGAACTCTGCTTCGGTTGAAGACAGAGCCACGCAGCCTTGCTTTCTGGAGGTCCACGAAATGATGTTGTTACCGAGTTTGAACACATGTCCACTTGTGGACTTTCTGTCCGTTTTATCCCCCGCCCAGTCACTGTCAGAGTATCCTGTTAATATCGGGGGTTTACCCTTATCAATTTTGAATTTGAACTCTTTCGTGGTTTTAAGGTATCTTATTACCTTTTCCACCGCGAGCCAATCGGCTTCTCGTGGGTTCTCGTTCCTGCGCCCGAGTATGTTTACACATACTGAAATGTCGGGGCGAGTAATAGTTGATACATACAGGAGAGCCCCCACTGCTTTGCGATAATTCTTATTTTCCTCAAGCAGGTTTAAATTTGAGTCGACATTGTAGTAGTCGGGACTCATTGGAGTGTATGTGGGCTTTGAGTTGCCCAAGTTGAATTTCTCAACTATTTCGTTTATCTTTGCTTCTTGATCTAATAGGATACTGCCATTTTCTAAATGGGTAAAGTTTATTCCTAGGTATTGTCGCACTTTTCCTAAGTTTTTTATTTCGATTGATTTACACAAATTTTCGTATAAGTTATTAGTATTTGTTGTGCTTGCCGCTACTAATATATCGTCTACGTAAACTATCACGTAGGAATCATTTGAGTTATCTTCTTTTTTGAAGAGGCATGGGTCCGATTTACATTGATTAAATTGGAGTTCTTTTAGTATATGCGTGATTTTAACGTTCCATGCTCTGGCAGCCTGTTTGAGCCCGTATAGGGCTTTGTTTAGTTTGCACACCTTTTTTTCACTTCCTTTCTCGACGTACCCCTGGGGCTGGTACATAAGTACCTCTTCGTCGAGATCTCCATGCAGAAACGCCGTTTTTACATCGAAGTGTGTAACATCTAAATTTTTATATACAGCTGCGTTCAAAAATGATCTAATGGTAGTGTGGGCTACTACCGGGGCAAAGGTTTCATCGTAGTCACATCCGAACTTTTGTGTATACCCCTTCGCTACGAGTCTAGCCTTGTAGCGCTCTACTTCACCTTCAGCGTTACATTTTTTCTTAAATGTCCATTTACATCCAATTATACGTTTTCCGGGGGTTGGTTTCACTAGTACCCATGTTTTATTTTGTTTTAGTGATTTTATTTCTTCATCGGTTGCGGCTAACAATTTGTTTTTTATTTCGGGATCTTGTATGCTTTGCATTTCCTCCCAAGTTTTGGGTTCTTCGATTTGGCAAATATTTGCGCTAATTCCGAATCGTTCGGGAGGCACTCCCCTGTTTTCCCTTAGTGACCTTCGGGGTTGCGTATGTGTGTCTGGTTCATCGGTTTCCTCACTGTGTCCATTAAGGTTCAAATCGATTTTAATTTCTCCGGAAGGGTTTTCATTTTCTTGCGAACTTTGTTTCGTGCTTTTTGCTTCATTTTCCAAGAATTTAACGGTTCTAGATATGATCACTCTGTTATCGCCAGTGTGAATTCTATACCCTTTGCTCCTGTTATCGTACCCTAAAAGGATTCCCTCTACGGCTTTCTCGTCAAATTTTGACCTTTTTATTTTCTCTACGTAGGCGTATGCTTTACATCCGAAAGTTCTTATGTGGGATAAATTTGGTTTTCTGTTGTTCCACAATTCGAACGGAGTTTTATTGTTATCGTTAGCCGTCGTGGGTAGACGGTTCGTCAGGTATGTAGCGGTGAGAATTGCTTCGCCCCAGAACCGCTTAGGCAAATTGGCGTCGGAGAGCATGGTCCGTGCCATTTCGACGAGCGTACGATTTTTACGTTCCGCCACGCCGTTTTGGGGTGAGCAGTACGGCTAAATTTAAATTCAATTGTTAAATTTGAGCCCCGTATAAACAATAATCAATATTTGAAGCATGCTAAATAAGTGAAATAAGGAACTTACCTTATTCACCTCTGTCCGATTGGCAAGCACAACAAGTATTCCAGCGTCAATGGTTCTTCTTTCGTTTTCACTCTCTCTCGTTATAGATTTGATCGATTCGAAATTTTTGTGTCCGAGTCGTCTGTGCCAAGTGGTTATGCAATTTGGATCGTCACAGGGCGCCTGTGTCCGAATGGTGTATCCATATTCGTCCTTCGGTTCGATTTCGTACAGGTTATTATTTAATTCTGCCGTTAAAACTGTTTCATTATCCTTAATGAAACTGCAGTTGTTTTTCTCAAAGATAACCTTAAAATCATTTTCGGTAGCTTTCTTTACAGACAGCAGGTTACTCTGTAGTTCCGGGCAGTATAAAACGTCCCTGAGTGTAACCTTATGAGGCGAATTGGTGTTTATCGTTATGTCCCCTATTCCGCGTGAATTCAATCTTTTCCCGTCGGCTATCACTATACTTCCGTAATCTCCGGGTTTGAAATTTGTAAATTTTTCCTTTGCGAACCCAACATGACGCGTACATCCGGAATCTATGATGAATTTATTCATGTTAATTGTCTGCGCTTCGTTTATAAACGGTATTTCATCTTCTATAGTATTTTCGGAACGTGTGGTGGGAAGTGTGTCATCCGTTCTTTCTAGAGTTTCGGCTTTGCCTTTGAAACAAAAATTGGAAGCGTTCTTTGGGTTGCTTTGACCGCTCCTATTACTTGCGGGATTATTTCTGAAACCGTTCGCATTATTGTTATTAGGTTTGTTTCTGTTCCAATCATTTCTCTGAAAATTGTTTGTATTTTTGTTTTTTAGGTGAAAACATTCCGAAACATCATGGTTAAGGCGTTTACAGTAACTACAAAATTTCTTGTTTTTATGGTTTTTGTTTACCGCTTTATACGCTGAGTCACGCGAGCTTGAGCTTGCTTCGCGATTTTCGCAACGATGTTTGTGTTCGTCTATTAATTTGTTTTTAACGAACTCTAAAGTCAGACTTTCCTCATCACGGGCTTCCAGCGTAGTCACGAGAGGATCATAAGAGTGTGGAAGCGAGCATAACAGTAGTGCACATATGTGCCAATCAGCTATATCTTCTCCGATAGCAGTGAGCTTATCTCTTAGTGACAGTATATTATTTATGTGTCCGATCATATCGCCGCCCTCATTTAATTTTTGTGAGTATAGTTTGCGTAACAAAAATAGTTTGCTTGATAAATTAGCACGTTGGTGTACTTTCTTTAATGCGTCCCAGACGGCTTTCGCGGTTTTGAGGTGTTTTACATGTATAATTTGAGAATCGTCTATACATAGATTTATCAAAGCTCTAGCTTTTGCATCATTTTTAACCCATTGGGCAGTTTCTGGGGTTGGAGGTTCGGATGTGACCATGGTGAATAATTCCTCCCTTAGCAATAAATTTTCAACCTTAAAGGCCCAATTGCTATAATTTTCATCGGTTAATTTTTCGATTAGCGCGATTTCCTTTCCAGCAGCCATATTTGTAATTGCTAAATTTTGTTGTTTTATTCAGATCAATTATTATTTTATGACTGTATTGTTTATTTTATGATTTATCTTAATCACGAATCTAATTCAACTGTGATTCGTATTTTTCAGTTTATTTATTTCGCTAAGTAAATAAGTAAGTAAAATAAGATAATAAGATAATATGTTACACACTGTGATGTAGTTGGCAGTAGTTGTTTTGCATTTTAATATTATATTGTTATTTTTATATAATATTTTATTTATTTATTTTTTTTTTGTGTGTGCATATATTTCGCTCATTTATTTATTTATTTTTATCTTCAATACTTTGCTCAAATGTTAATTGGGGCTAGCGCGTCAGTATCGTAATCTGTTAAATTTAAATTCAATTGTTAAATTTGAGCCCCGTATAAACAATAATCAATATTTGAAGCATGCTGAATAAGTGAAATAAGGAACTTACCTTATTCACCTCTGTCCGTTTGGCAAGCACAGCAAGTATTCCAGCGTCAGTGGTTCTGCTTTCGTTTTCACTCTCTCGTTGCAGGCTGCGAAAACTTAGGGGGAAAAAGAAGAAATGAAACTCGGGATGTTGTGTCGATGTAAATGATTCAAACCACTTATAATTGACTACTGTACTTTATAAAGTATGGTAACATACAATTTTACATTAGACTTCAATTAGCTTTAAGTTAATATACAATTCAATTATTAATCTGAACATGAAAGAAAAGAGCGTCGCGCTAATAACATGATGTCTGCTCTAGTACAGACGTTACACTGAATAAGAGATAAACAGAGAAGAAAAAGTAAAGAAAAAATATGATATCGAGCAGATGCTCATAGCAGGAATGTCTATCATTTCGTAAACAAGGAAAGTGTCCTTGACATGTGGCGTCACCTGCTGGTGTTTCGTGATGATGAAAATCGTACAAGACAATGTTCTTTAACACTCTTAATGGTGGTATGGTAGGTGTGATTATACCTATCTAAAAATTGATCCAATACATCAATATATCGATACGTGTGATGCGTTGTAAAATATTTCCACATTTTAGTTTTCAGAGTGCGGTTAAATCTTTCCACTACACAAGCTTTCGTATTGTTAAAAGTCCTAAAAAATCGAACACCTTGTTGCTTCAGAAACTTCTGTAAACGAGAATTTAAAAATTCTTTACCGGCGTCAGTATTCAAATACTTTGGTTTCCTTGTTCGAAAAATGGATTCAAACACCGCTACTATATCTTCAGCACGTTTCGATTTCAAAGGGTAGGCCCATGCATACTTAGATAAAATATCAATGCATGTTAAAATGTAACGAAATCCGTCATTAAATTTCTGTAAAGAAGTTAAATCTACCAAATCCGCTTGCCACTGCTGATCTATAGAATACACAATCACTCGATTTGTTTGAAATTTTCTGCGTACAGGTTTATGAAGAGTGTAAGCATCAACCCCTTCTAACCAAGATTTAATTTTTTTCTTAGATACCTTACCGTGAAGTGCTCGATGAAGAGCGTCCACTCCTCCAAAACTAGCAATTTGACTTGGATCCTGATAACTTTTCTCCATAATATGATATTAATGGGGAAAATGCTCTGTATCGTTAAAATTTAATATAAAATCTACTGCTAGTCTATCAACTTTAGTAAAAATATAAACAAGTGAAAAAACGGCACACATCAATATGTAAACACATAAAGCACTAATCACTTCGATGTTTAACATCCTTTTAAAAATAATATCGAAAAACATAGATTTATATAGCTTTAGAAATGATTGTTTACAAGGTAATGACCGTTTCAGGGAGGGAATGGTCGTTTAGGAGAGGAAATGTCAGTTAAAGAGAGGTATTGTCCGAGTTGAGATGTGATTGATAATATTTTTGAATAGGGAAGGTCGATGACCTCTCCTGTTAGAATAGAATGTTCCTTTTTTCCACTAGGGGGCGCAGGAGGGTGGCGGTGAGATGGTGGGAGCAGGAGGGGCTAGGAGGGATGGTGGCGGGGCCGCAGGCGGGGCAGCCGGAGGAGGCACCGCAGGCGGGGCGGCCCCGCCGCCCCGCCTGCGCTTGAGCTTAAACTGTCGTTTTCCTACTACTGATGCTCACAATGGAAATGTTCGGTATTCAAAAGGAAGGGAATATCATTCATAATTCATTTACAGGAACACTCAAAAATATTCCGTTGCATTATACTGTCTGGGGGAAATCTTTGCGGAGTATTTTAATATTGTTACAGTATTTTAAACATAATGAAATTTATTTAAATTTTTAGGTGTACCAAAAGATGACTATTACTTGTAATGTTATGTTTAGCACTTACAGTTTGCGTCCAGATGAACTCGAAAGTATTTCGTTATATTATTGCGTACGAAGAAAGAATATTAATGACGTATTTTAATCATATTACTTTGTTACAAACATAATGAAATTGACTGAAATTTTTTCGCTGTGCTAATTAGAGATGAATTGGGGATCATTTTCGACAGCCCGGGCTCGCCGCAACCCGACGATTTTAAATCCGAGCCGGAAAAATCTTGAGCCACCAAAACTCATGATATTCCCGTGCTTCTTGTTAAAATTTTCAGCTGTGTGCCTTTAAAGTTAAGCCCAGTTTTGTTTCACCCAAAAAATTTCACCATTTTCCAAGAAATTTTGCATTTTGAAGATATGATGAACTCCCATGACCGTTTTGCGAATTTTGTGATATTTTCACATATTTTGAGACTATTTTACCGTGGAAAAACATTGAAATTCACGATTTTTTCCGCGACAAATTTATTATATATATTATAGCGCGATTTTTACCTGCAATCGATTAACAAGTTTCGTACTATTTTAAAAAATATATTTATTCGTACTATTCGGTGAAAAAGAGGTGATTCTGTTCCAAATTTTCCATAAAAAAATAACGCATTGATTTTAAAAAATTACGAGAAATTGGCTGTCAGACCGGAAATTCGGACATACAGATTTCGCAAATTTCGTCAAAGGATCATGAAAAGAAACCTGAATTTTGTCGAAGGAACGCGAAAAAACGCCCATTTGGTCGAAGGATCGAGGAAAAAAAAACCCCTCAAATTTCTTTAAAAAATATCGCGAGAAAAACGCCGAATTCATCAAAGGGTCGCTTCAGGAGTGATTCTGAGTGGAAAAAAAACCCCTGAAAAATCACAGCAAATTTTCTGAAAAGTATAGAGCAGGCCTGTCCAACTTTTCAGTAGCCTGGGGCGCATCTTGGCTCTTGGCACATAATGAAGGGCGCCATTGTTTATGTGACTAAAAGAATGTGGCAATATCATCGCACAGTATTAGTATACACGCACGTCTTAACATTATGCAAATGAATCGTACAGTGGTAAACAAAAGACTCCTACAATTCTGGAGTTACATGTATTAAATTTCAAATGATACTTTTTTTTTATTTTTATTTTTTTTTTTTTTGTTGTTGTTGTTGTTTTTTAGGAGAACTTTACATTAAAAATGTTTGTAAGTTAAGATACCAGAAATTTTAATCGCGTCTATAATAACAATAACAAATAAATAAACATGAAAATCAGAGATATTGCTAAAGGTTTCTTTTAGGATGTGAAAATACGGTTTGATTGATTTTGAAGCGTGGATTAGTTTTATGAAAGGTACAAAAGCAGACAAGCATGATAGTGACCAAACTATGTAGGTGGTTTCAGAGGTATAGTTTGGAAATGCTTTTATAGACGGAAATCATTCTGCACTGTTTATTATCTTTTCTAAAGAAAATTATCGGAAAAAAAGAGAAAAAATCCTCTAAAATTTCAGAAGTCAAGAAAGAAAAATTAAGTCCATTTATCCTTCACATAAAAGAGTCATAACGGGCCATCATGCCAAACATAGCTTTTAAAAATATCTCTGATAAAATATTTATGATTTCAAAGAAGGCATTTTTTATTATGGAATTTTACTTCTAAAATGTTTAATTCAAGAAAATCTTCAAAGGGGCGCCAATATAACCTCCAAAGGGCGCCGCGTTGGACAGCCCTGGTATGGAGTATGTGTGAAGGATGAAATTCTGTTTAGACGCTGTTTTTTTCCGCGGCCTTTTCACGAAATTTGCTGCTTTTTCGCGATCTTTTGAAGAAAATTGCGGATTTTTCGATTTTCTGATGAAATTTTCAGATTTTTAGTGATTTTTTGACGAATTTTTTTATTTTTTTGCGATTTTTTCACGATTGCAGTATTTTTGCGATTTTTTGACGATATTAGTGGGGGTTTTTTCGGGACCGTTAGCTTTTTTCTACGATTCTTTAAATATTTTTGTGTTTTTTCTGAGATCCCTAAACTAAATTCAATTTTTTTCTCGATTTTTTGGATGAAATTTGCGTTTTTTTTTCGCTATTTTTGACGAAATCAGTAACTTTTCCACGATTTTCTTTCGAAAGTTGAGTTTTTTTTCACGATTTTCTGACAAAATTTGCATTTTTCCACCGCTCCTTTTACAAAATTCGTGCTTTTCCGACAGTCCTCTGATGAAATTCGCGATTTTTATGCGAGTGATTTACAAAATTGATTTTTTTTTGCGACCATTTGTAGAAATTCGCAATATTTTTTTCTTCTTTGTCCGAATTTTCAGAATGATGAGAGATTTTTTTTTAGTTTATGAAACCCAATATCTTAAAATTTTTTAATATTCAGAACAGAATCATCCTTGGATCACCTAATTAATGTGAATTTCATCTCAGGATCGCGGATAAGAGCAAATTTCGGCAGAGTATCGTGAAATAAATATGCGAATTTCATCAGAAGTTCACAAAAACTTGAATTTCGCCAAAATGTGGTAGAATAAACACGAATTTAATCAAAGCGCCTCTAAAAATGTGAATTTCGTCAACGAATCGCGAAAGTGACATGAATTTCGTCAAAGGGTCGCAGAATAAATTCGAATTTAGTCAAAGGGCCACTAAAAACACAAATTTTGCCAAAGAATCGAAAAAAAATCGTGAGAGAGTTGCGGAAAATGCAGCCATCTCATTAGAAAACAATACACACACAAACATGTATGTTTATTATTTATGTGTATAGTTTTTAATCAGAAATAATATTAAACTATCTTTTGTAAAATTTGGTTTAACCTGAACCCAACTTTGAAGAATCTACACTCAATCTAAAATCGAGCCGAACCAAAAACAATTTTACTGGTCCTGTAAAATAAATAATTAGCACCAGGAGGGTGCAGCAGTAAAAAGTAACAACTACACAGCAGTAACAGTAAAAATCCCTTTCGGCATGGCCTATAGGCGGAGGTAGATTTCGAAAAGTTTTCATCTCAAAAAAAAAAAAATGCCTATCTCTACTTAAATGCCCATTTTGGCAATATATTTTGAATTATATTCTTACTTTATTTAAAAAATTGACTAATATGCTCATTATATAGTTCCTAAATAACAAAAAACTGTTAATTAAATTCGTTTGACAGCAAAATTGAATTTAAAAATGAGTCATAAAATAACCAATTTATTATTTTAATACATCCACAATTCTTTAATCAATATCGCTTTGAGAAATTTTGTGCGAAGTGCCCACTTTGACAGATTTTTTTTAAATATATATTTAGCCTTTATCAAAAATCTGACCAATACGGCACATTACACAGTTCCTAAATAACAAATAACTGTCAATTGAATGCTTTTGAGAGCAAAATTGAATTTAAAAATGAGTCATAAAATAAACAATTTGTTATTTGAATACAACCTCAATTCTTTTATCATGATAGCTTTGGGAAATTTTTTTGCGAAGTGCTTACTTTGACAGCTTTTAAAATATATATATTCACCCTTTATCAAAAAATCGACGAATGCGCACATTATATAGTTCCTAAGTAACAAAAAACTGTCAATTGAATGCGTGTCAGAGCAAAATTGGATTTAAAAATGAGTCATAAAATAACCAATTTGTTATTTGAATACCCACAGTTCATTAATCATCTCGCTTTGGGAAATTTTGTGCGAAGTGCCCATTTTGGCAGCCTTTTTTGAAATATATTCTGCCTTTATCAAGAAACTGGCCACTCCGTCACATTATATAGTTCCTAAATAAGAGAACCTGTAAATTGGATGCGTTTGAGAACAAAAAAAGATTTAAAAATGACTCGGTAAAAACGCAATTTCTTAAATTTCCTCAAATTTTAATCACGATAACTTCGTGAAATTCTGTTCAAAATACCCTTTTTGGCAGCCTTTTAAAAAATATATTCTGCCTTTATCAAAAAACTGGCCAATACGTCAAGTTATATAGTTCCTAAATAATAGGACCTGTAAATTGGATGGGTTTGAGAACAAAAATGAATTTAAAAATGACTCATGAAAAACGCAATTTGTTATACTTAATGAATTTTTTAATGATGAAAACTTCGGGAAATCTGTTCAAAATACCTTTTTTTGGCAGCCTTTTTAAAAATATATTCTGCCTTTATCAAAAAATTGGCCAATAAGTCGCATTATATAGTTGATAAATAAGAGGATCTGTCATTTGGATGCGTTTAAATTCAAAAATGAATTTTAAAATGAGTCAGAATATAAGCAGTTTGGATTTGAGGTTTTTTCTCCAACTCCTATTTTTGTTTAATTTATTTTTGCTATAAGAATTGGTTCTATGAAAAACTTGTCAATATAAAAGTTGTAGATATTATTGTGAAGATATAAAATAAATTTAATTAGATTTAATTGCTTAAGAATTGAGTAAGTTATGGGTTTTTTTCTTTTTCCTCCCCCCTTTTTCTTTTCGTTTTTAATTTTTTTCATCGGTAAAAATTGGTCCTATCAAAAACTTGTAAATACAAAAGTTTTAGATAATATTGAGTACATTTATATAAAATTTAGTTGGATTTGATATCTTGAGAATTGACGAAGTTATGAATTTTTTTCTTCCAAAAACCATGTTTTTTTCGCCCCTTGAGCCCATTTTTAACTTTATCAAAAATCTGTCACGCATAAACTTTTTCCTCATTTTTTAGAAGTAATATAAACTTTAAACCGATTCGATATCTATTTTAATTAAAAAGTTATCGCGTTTTTTCTGTTTTCACAAAAACCCTCCTAACTTCCACCCCCTTGGTCCGATTTTGCCCATTAACGAACTTAACCGAGATTTTATGTCCCTTGATTTTATGTAAAAGTTTGATGAAGATCTGAGCATAATTATGGAAGTTATCGTGTCTAGAAGAAAGTGATATACACCGATAGATAGATAGATAGATAGATAGATAGATAGATAGATAGATATAAACTTTTTTACTGATGGTAGTTTTGGGGTCTAGGAGTCATGATTCGTGTAGATCCGCAAAAATTTTTCAGAAATTCCAACATGGGAGACAATGCAATAGGTAGTATTTCATACGAAATCTACCTAAAAACTACACAGCAAACAAGTCTAACTTTTTTTCTTTACCTATTTTGCATAATTATTCTGAGGTGTTGAAAAATTGCTTCAGTGGTATTTTGTCATGTCTGTATTCGTGTAATTCTTTAAATAGCACATAAAATAATAGTGAGTTTTAAAAAATTTTCTCCCTTCCGAACAGCTAAACTCCCCTCCATTTATAAATATTAGGAGGGAGACTCCCCTCCTCGGAAAAATTGAAATTCAAGCCCTGTATAATAAAAACTATTTTGTATTTATAAATTGTTTAATACAATAAATAACAATATATTAAATCGATTTTGTCTTTCTTCGATACCACAACACATATATATCATTTATGCAAATTTGATAGATTAATAATGAAATTCATTGCTAATTAATTTTTCATGGCAAACACTGTTGATGTAAGAATAATATCATAAAATTTTACGTAAGCAAAGAAGGGTAGTGTCTAGCGTTTGCTTATTTTTCCTTAGAAGGGGGGTACAAAATACCTAAAAATATGCTTACGTAATACAGTAAAACCTCTAAATAACGGACACCTTGGGAGCGCAGAAATTGTCCGCTATTCGGAGGTGTCCGCTATTGGGAAAACCTCAGCGATAGAAAAATTGTTAATGAATGCTTAATGTTTCATTAATCGATTTAAAAATGTCCTAAAACCTCTATTATATGATTAAACCAGAAATTAAAATAATTTTTAAAGCAATAAAACTGAAATAAAATTGTGCATAACTTTATCCTTTGCTTATTAAATTCTTACAAAAAAAACTAGTTGGATGTGCCAATCCCAAAACTTTCTTCTATCTCATACATACATTTTAATATTAAAAAAAAATAGTTACTCATTTTAATGCTTTAATAATTTTAATTCAATTCTACCAACTTTGATTTTCATCTTAAATTTCAGCTTCAATCAATTAATCGGAGTAAAAACGAATTTCTGTTTCTGCACGAGCCGATGGACAATAGAATGATAGGCAGATTTTTTTTTTAATTCAGAGAAGACCTACTTGTCTTACCAAAAAATAATCATATACACGAAGTTTAGTTCAGTTCTAGAACTAACTTCATACACGTTTATGTGGTGCAATATTGAAAATGGCATAAAATTCGCTATTGCAGCGCCCCCTTCCGGCGGATTTTTTTCAGATTCAGGGCGATCCAACTAACCATAGCCATACACTTACACAAAAAATTTCGTTCAATTCGATGCATAACTTCATGTACATTTAGTTGGTACAATATTGAAAATGGCACGAAAATCGCGATTGCAGCGCCCCCTTCCGGCGGATTATTTTCAAATTCAGGGAGGACCAACTAGCCATAGTCATACAGATATACAAAAAAATTGGTTCAATTCGATGCATAACTTCTTATACTTTTGGTCGGTACAATATTGAAAATGGCACAAAAATCGCGATTGCAGCGCCCCCTTCCGGCGGATTATTTTCAAATTCAGGGAGGATCAACTAGCCATAGTCATACAGATATACAAAAAAATTGGCTCAATTCAATGCATAACTTCTTATACTTTTGGTCGGTACAATATTGAAAATGGCACAAAAATTGCGATTGCAGCGCCCCCTTCTGGCGGAATATTTCAAAACTGAAGGAGGACCTGCTTGCCACAGCCAAAAACATTCACAAAAAATTTGGTTCAGTTCTATCCATAACTTCATATACTTTTTGATGGTGGAATGGCGACATACAGACAGACACACAGGCACACGGACATTTTGTAAAAACATGTTTTTTGGAATCTCTGACCTCTAAAACGTGTAAATCCGTCGAAAACCGGAAGTCGAAAAAATTTCGATTACAATACTTTCTTCTATTGAAGATAGAAGAAAGTAAAAAAAAAAAGTTACAAAAGTATTCTTTTCCTTGCGATTACATGTAATTTGTTTTTCAATGTAAAGTTTTAATTCTGTCAGTAGTTTTAATCCTTTTAAATCATGTTTTTCTAAAAAAAAAAATAAAAATAAAAATAAAAAATGTATAATTGTTTATTGTATTTTTCTGCTTCTTAAAAGCATACAATCTCCAATCATCCGAGGGTGGGAGGGGGAGGTATGTAGGGAATAAATGTAGGGGGGAGAGGGGATTTTCTCCAGCTCATCCCCACATTTATCTGTGATCACAAAATTTGTGATACATTGCCCTGACAAATTTAGAGGATTTTTATTTTTTTTTCGTCGTTAAAAAATAATTTTTTGCCAAAATTACTGTCCGCTATTCGGAATGTCCGTTTTTTCAGAGGTTAAACATACAAAAATTAAAGTTTTGGGAGTGGGGATTTGAAAACTGTCCGTTAAATAGAGGTGTCCGCTATTCGGGAGTGTCCGTTATGGAGGTTTTACTGTACTTGAACGGCCCCATAGTTCAATCGAAAACATTTTTTTTTAAATCACCACCGATTATGGTGTACAACAGCAGTTCCCAGACTACGGATCGAAACAATGCTTGTCTGTCACAAAAATATATCTTTTATTTCAAAAGTATAATAATTTGAATAGTAAGAAAGATCCATCTATAAATATCTAAATCAGTTTTTATCGTGATATAAGTGTCCTCATCGGTGAACACCATTGCCAGAAGTTTCACTAGCTATAGGCTTATGTTTTGGTAAAAATTAACCCCTTCGGGACGAGCGACTTTTACGGCTCATATATTATTTTATTGCCTTTTTTTAAAGCAGAAATTTTTCGTAATTGAATTGCGAAAATTCTCTGATAATCAGCGGATAATCAGAGAATAATCGGTGATATTAAACACCTTATGCGTCACGTGTACCATTCGCACGTCAATTAAACGATTTTAAATTGTCTTTGTGTGTTTTTCTAATTATTATTCCACTTACGCACCCGGAGATTACAGACTCTTGTTTCTGTTGATAGTATATTCTTTGCATGAAAATTGACCTTTTACGTAGGAAAATATCCGATAGTTTATAGAAGTCATGGAATTTCCGTACTGATACAAATCCTTATATTAGGTGTGTCGCGAAAAAATTTTATATTTCAAAGTGCGTCGCTAAAACCTTTTTTACTTGAACGCGGGTCGCATATCAATAAAGATTAAGAACCGCTAGTATACCAGATTAATTAATGTTATATACATCATATCACACATCCGCAAAAAAAGCAACACATCGCGACAAAAGTAAATTTCACAGGAGAGGAGAAAAAACATTCGCATGACCTTACTGTAACATGAAGTTATAGCAGTTAACTGTGCATGTAAGGAGTAAAAACGAGCATAAAAGTACAAAACTCTTAAGAATAAAGATATAGTATGAAGTTTGGAGGGTTAAATAAGTTTATCTTCACCCACAATGCACCCCTATTCTGTGGTCGCAAATGGTCAAATAGCGTAATAAATGCCGAGCCAGCGGCTTGGTTGGTAGCGTCAGCTCCTCCCACACCGCTGGACCCTGGTTCGAATCCAGCTAGCGGCATGGATGTCTTGTGTTGTCCCCGTGATGTGTATTAAAAATGTATGTACTGTATTTCATGTAATAATAAAGTGTTCTGTATTGGTTTCTGTGTATTAAGGATCATTCGAGGTAACAGCCATTGTAGCTCCTAGACCTCAAAGCATTGTAAACCCAAACCCAAACCCAGCGTAATAAATTGATTTTCCATGTAACTACTCTTATGAAAATGTCGTAGCAAGACACATATACGAGGCCGTCCACAAATAATGTCACGCTTATAGAGGGCGGGGGGGATGAGAGTTCGTGCAATAGATAATGTGCATGTTTGCAAACAAACTGGCTTTTTTCGCGACAGCTCAACTTGCTGTTGGCAAAAATTCGAATTAAACTGAATTAGAAAACTCTAAATTAAATGTAATTTTCACGTCGATATAATAAATTTCATTTTATTGTATTATACGCAGGAAGTAATACGTTATAAATTACTAACTCTCCAAAAATTTTTATTTTTGCCAACCACCAGTTTAGAAGTACATCGTAAGTTAAAAGCAAAAATTATTACTTATCAGCGTAAAAAAACAATTTATTAAAGATTAACTTATAATGTTTACAGCGTAAGTCCAAGATTTCATTAGAAGTACATCGTTTTTCGGGTGCGTGACGTCACAAGCACATTATCTATTGTGACAGTTTGCGACAAGGAGGTGGGAGAATGTAAAAAGAAATGTAACAGCACACATTTTGATTAAAATTAAAGACTTTTTCAGCAGATTCAGTTTTGAAATTAAAATATTTTACGTTGCTAAAGTAAAGATAAGATCTAAAGCCTAACACATTAAATTCGATTTCAAATTCCAAAAATATTACTGCCATCGATTACTTTTTCATATTAATATGTTTTACTATTGTATATTATGATTTTTGTTGTAAACCTCAACCTTATTTCATACAAAATAAGTACTCAAATCAATTATTTTTATGTTCACCGATAACATTAAAACACAAAGTTAAAAAAAAACTTAAAATATGATCTATAACATAGTGCATTGTTCTTGAACTACAAGTATATATTCACGTAATATAGCTTGACATGTGACAAGGGGGTGATAGGGAGTACACTTGAAGTGTTAGATTTTGTGACAAAAGGGGGAGGGCGGTCAAAAACATTGAAAAAGTGTCACATCATTTATGGATAACCCCTATGACAGACTTATTAGTGGAATACAATGCAAAATGATCATTTTCACCATTCGCTTACATTTCATAGTAACGGACTTAACATTTCAAATGAAACTTTTAGAAATGAACTCACTTGTATATTTTCTAACCTCGATGATAATACACATACCTTCTAAAACTATTTAATAAACTTACTTAGCAGCTTACATTTCGTCGCTTACAAATATGGTAACAGACTTGACAAGTAACGGACTAGACATTTCAAATAAAACTGTTAGAAACGAACTAGCTTGTATAATTTATAACTTAGATAATAATACGCATAACTTCTGAAACTCTTTAGTAAACAATATTTAATTACAAAAGTGCAAAAATCATTATTTTAATATTAAAATGTACGGTTACAGACTTGACAGTGAAAAAAAATACCAACTTTTATATAAGCTTATTCTTGCCACTATAACATTGCTTCACAATTGAAGAGTAAAAAATGGCAAGTAGTAGTTGCATGACTAGTTTAACATCGCCGAATATTTGCTGCTAACTTTAGGCAGAATTAGAAACCTACTTTGATTAAAATAATCACAAGATAACGGACTTGACGCAAAGTGAGGGACAAAATATTTCTGTGAATTTCTTAAAGAAAATATCTCTTGTAAGCAAATTTTTTCATTATTATAGAACACTAACAGTTCATGTTTAAAATAATTAAATCTCTTCATTTAAAAAAGTTAGCTCAAATTAAAAAAAAAAGTTAAAAACATAAAACTTAGAATGGGACAGGTACTTTTGCTTAGAATCACAATTTTAAAGATTTATATCTCCAAAATTTTATTGATTTTTTTAATTTTTTATGTTAGAAAGGTTCACTATAATCTTCTTTAGCTAATGCATAGCTGAAATGAAACATTAAATATTAATTTATGTTTGAATTTTTTTCTTTTTACTCTTGGACCGCATATGTAAGCGAAATTTGAAAATGGCCCATAATGTCTCGTACAAATTATGAAAATTTAAACCGTTTGAAGAGAAATAAATATTATCTACGGAATGAAATAAATTTCGTTGAAATCAGAATTCTTCATTCCACTTTAATTCGAAAATCTTAGATGCATTTCAATCGAAATGCACTTAAGTCAACAACAGATCTTTTTAGCACTTTCCAACAAAGTTGAAAAATACTAATGCATTCGTTTTGTCCGCCCGACTGTCCACGCTCTAACTCCCGTAAATACACTCAGATTATTATGCAATTGATACGGCTAATTTAGAGTCACCAAAGCATGCCTGGTATTGAATCAGGCCCCTAGCTAGAAGTGAACCACAGGGGGGGCTCAAGAGAATCTAGGGGGGGGGGCTCATATTTTTTTTTCTCTCTCTCTGACACAGAAAGATAAATTAATGCAAATTCACATTGTAGGTACTATCTTTCTTATTAAACTATTGTAATAACTTCTTTTTATGCTAAGAAAAGTACTTGATAATGAAAATTTTGAGTGTATAACTGCTGCAAAATTGAACATCATGTTAGCTTCATATGTACATATAGGATGAGAGAGTGTTGAAACACTTATTTTAGATACAATTTAGTATTTCTGCAAGACTGTGAAAGGGTCTCAAAACTAAATTAGACTTTTGAACAGAATTTCATTTAGATTTTAGGAACAGAAATTCATTGAGTGACCTTGAAATCTTTTCCAGGGGGGGCTCAAAATATTTTAGGGGGGGGCTGAGCCGCGCATAGCACCCCCTTAGCTACGGGCCTGTATTGAATGTGAAGTAAGTACGATTGACACGTTCATTCACAGGGACATTCAAAAGAATTCAATTACATTACGATCTATGGAAAATAGTTGTCTGGAGAGTATTTTAATGACACGATGCCATTTCAAATATGTATTGAAACCGATATAAATCACTGAAATTCACTACGGTCACGTTAAAAAAGAGCATTCATAGCATTTTTTATTAATTTACAGGGACACACGAAAGAAATCGGTTACTGTACCGTCTTTGCGTAATAATTAATGGAGAGTAGAAAACCTTTTAAAATTCTCTATGCGCTTCTACATTTAATTAGATTTTTGCACATTACTCTTTATATATAAATTCTATACCTTATATACAGGGCTGCACAAAAGTATTCGCATACCATTCTCCTTATTAGAAGAAATTACTGAAGAGAACTTTTGAACTGAAATATATATATCTCTTAAATGAATTCAATTTTGAAATGCATGTTGTTAATAGATACAAATCTCTATATCATATGGACTGCTTAAAGAATCGAATAATTTTCTTATTGTAGACGGGAACAGCTGAAAGTCGGTTTTGAAATGCGTTATATATTTCTATATGATGAAATAGGACGTAATATTTTAATTTTATAAACGATACAGTTGTGTTACATTATTCTGCTGGTGTTTTAAAGTGCTTCATAATCTATGCCTGACAAGTGATGTTTTCTTTTTTGTTTCTATTCACTGGGTCGGAAATAATGCAGCTGCGTCCATGCCCAGCTTTGTTTTTCCAGCAGTCGATAAACAAAACCAAAGTTCTTTTCAGACAGCTGCAAAGAAAAGTGCTGAAGTAAACAAATCAAAGAGGCTTTACAGCTATTAATTTATGGGAGTGGCTATTTATTAGAGTCAGCGCATTCATTAGTGAGATGACTTTTAAATCTGCTCTCGGTTTTTAGTTTGATGTAAACACTCAATAATTTCTATCAGAAAGAGATTTAACTTTTAAATGAAGTGACGAAAATTGTAACGCAAGTTGTGTGAAGATGTCTGTGAACGACGTAAAGGTAAAAAATGAATAGAAAGTATGATAAACTCATAGGATGGTGTTTTTTGTACTATATTTTTCGAACAAGATTATTATAATTAACATTCATCTATTTAAAAGTCTCTGGTGATAGTACTCACAGGGCCGTAACTATAAACTTGGGGGCCCCGGGGCAAAACCTCCGGCGGGGGCCCCCAGGGAGGGCAAATTGAAACTTTGCCCCGGACATAGTTTCTTTTCTCGCACACCGTTGTTTAAATGTAGATAGTATGATAAGTCCAAAAATGACTAAAAAATGTAGAATTGGGCCGTGTTCAAAAGCCACTTTTTTAGTGCGCGCGCGCTCAGAAGATTCTGCTTGGAGTAGGTTCTATAGAAGAAGAGAATTTTAAAGTTATTCAATTATTGCATTATTTTTATAGTTCAGAATTGGTAAATACAAATACTATATCCCTTTATCCTTTCAAAACATGATTCTCGTAACGGAAATACATACCTGTGACCTCTCAAATAAAATTTAAAATATTCCATGAAGTATCACGTGACCTATTTCATGTAATTAAGCCCGATCAGCATTTAAAATATGACAACCAACCCTGCTCAAAAGCTGACGCGCGCGACGCAAATAAAACTGATGAGCGATTTGATCACGTGATTGTGCGTTTTGTGCTTATCTGTTATTGGTTGCACGTTGTTTGTTGTCAAAGTTGGTAGGTTGACTGATATAATTTAACAATTGGTGATTTAAATTTTTTAATAATTTTATTTTTATTTATTTAAAAATCATTTATCAGTTGCTTTATACTTTTCATATTAAATAGAATGCTGTTGATAAACCAAGGTTGAGATATCCACACGGGGGACTAACTAAGGGGGGGGACAGACAGGGGGGAGCCTCCCCTCCCAAAACATTCACAAATGTTGTTACACTTTGCAAATTTAAAACTTTTATGTCAAATTTAATTAAAATTTTAATAAAAACTGCGATACATTTTCTAATTTTTATTAGAATTTGCAAAAGTTACAACTCTAATTGGGAATATTATTAATTTTTTTACAAATAAGAACTGTATTACATTTTCAAAGTGCGTTAACTTGGCAAAATTATAAAACGAGTTGGCGAATATAAAAATTTGACTTGACAATATTAAGGTTTTCTCCCCCACCAATAAAAAGTCTTATTTCAAAGGAATTTGCATTGTTAGTTAGATAATTTTTCAGAAAAAGTTTTAGTATGTGTATATTTCTTATTTAATGATTATATATTTTAATACCGTGTGGATAACAGGCCAAAATATGTCATAAAATATGAGAAACAAACGACATCCGAAATTATGTTAGTATAAGCAAAACACTTATTTATACTTTCAATAGAAAAATTATAAACATTCTAATCATACTTTATTCATTACAAAACTAGAAGGCAAACTCCAAATATTTCACCTCTTTAAAATATATGTATGCATATATTCTTAATTTAAAAAAATGTATATCTTTTACATTTTGCTTTTATAATATTTTCCATTTTGATTTTAACACCGTAAAATATCCACGCATGCATTATATTTGCATCCTAATATCAATAAAAACTTACTTCTAAAATTAAAAAAAAAAAAAAAAAAAAGAAAAAGAAGAAGAAGAAGAACATTAATAATTATTTTATGCGTATACGAATATTTTCGCAGAAAACTTTTTTTTTCATTTGCTTAATATATATATAAATCACTTTGGAACGATATTAATATTGTTCTAATTATCCTTTTAATATTCTAAATTTAGAATATTAAAGCTTTCTCCGCAAAAATCTCATTTCTCGTATTTAAATGAGTCTTTTATTATTATAATAGAAATACATGTGCTTCTGTATTATTAATATAAAATTTACCTTTAATAAAAATGTCTTATTTATTAATAAAAAGCAACCAAAAAAAAAAAAAAGACACAAACCAACTTTTGGCCCGAGCAGGTTTCGAACCCGTATCGTCTGGGTACAAGCCCAGCACTCTGACCAATTGACCACCGAGCTCACATTCGTTTGTTACAGATTATCTTTATAATTGGCACCACAAGTAATTACATCCGTGACCTGTTCTCCATCTGTTATTGAGCGAACAGTTACAGTAACCGGTGGCGCAGTAGCGAGTGCTGAACGCACATCCCGTCCACTATAGGTACCCACTCCATGTCCGTGGTCCTGAGCGCACGCGTGCAGCGCGCGTAACAGCTGAACACGGCCTTGGACAACTCTACTCGGCCAGGCACTTGGCGGCGACGCCATTTTTGCCGATCCCACTGAAGTTAGCATAGGGAAGAAAATACGGACTTCTGATTGGTTGAATACTTTAAAGAGCATTTTATTTAGGTTCATTTTTTACTTTTGAGTATATGTAACTTAATCATGCGTTTCTGTTTAAAAACCTTTTGAAAGATTGATTGTGATAATTTTTTTTTCAATTTTATGTATTTATTAATAGACTAGTTGACCCATCCGACATTGCCCGGGACACGTTATGATAACCTTAAGCAAACAATTTACACTTTAGATCTACAATTAGTCAAAATAGCAATTTATGGTACAAAATCTTCAAGGGGCCAGGAACTTATTTCGCATGTAGTTGGGTATAAAATATTTTTTGTAGTCATTAAAGTAATGGGAGGACAATAAAGCAATGTGAAAGAAAATTGCAAGCAATCCGGATCATTTTTAAAGAAATTGCACCAACGGCCCCAAGAAAGCGATTAATACTCAAAATTGGTGGTAGCTAGACTATGGCGGTTTCTTAGTAGTTGATGGATTTAAGAAGTTGTTTAAAAAAAGGAGTTAGTTGAACCATTTTAAAGGGATTTATAATAAGGGCCCAAAAAAGGCCAACTGGTAGTTAAAAAGAGGGCCCTAACAAGAAAACATGTTAAAATATCTTAGTACTTAGTTCTTTAGACCTACAATTAATCAATTAGTCAAAATTAATCATAGGGTATGAATTATTCATTTTAATAATATTTTATCGAAATGCACAAATTGATACGGAAAATGTTTAAAAAAGGGGTCCTACCCGCGAATGAAAATATGAGAATCTTGTCCCTGAAAGAAGAGTCCAAGACTCAAATTTAAAAATTTTGCACTGAGAAGGGGATAAATTTAAAGAGTGAACTATGTTTGCCTCACAAAATGTTCAGGGGCCCTAGACTGAGCCCTATGATTCCACCAGAGGCCAAAGTGTCTTATATGAAATGTCAAAACATTAAAATATCTAAATGAATAAAGAATCCTAAAAATGAAGATCGGATTAAAAGGAAACAATTTATTAAAATTTATTATTACAAAAACTTCAACGGGCCCCAAGAGGCCAGGAATTTATTTTGCATGTAGTTGGGTATAAAGATATTTTTTGTAGTTATTAAAATGATGGAAAGACGCTATAACTATTTTAAATAAAATTGAAAGCAATTTGGTTCATGTTTAAAGAAGCTGCATCAAGGGCCTTAAGAAAGCAATTGACAAACAAAATTAATGCTAGCTGAAGTCTGAGAAATTCTTTTTTTCGTTCATGTAATAGGTAGATAGAGGACATAAAAAATTGATAGAAAAAAAAAGCTAGTGAATTGGACCATTTTTAAGGGAGCTATAATATGGGGCCCTGTAGGGACCAACTGACAGTTAAAACCAGGGCCCTAATATGAAACCATGTTAAAATATTTTAGTACATAGCGCTTTAGATCTTTAATTAGTCAAAATTAAGCATATAGTAGGAACCAGAGGTCTGCACGGACCGAAATTTCCAGGCCCGAGCCAGCCCCGAACGAAAGACATATTGGCCCGACCCGGCCCGGCCCGAAAGTTAAAATTTCGGCCCGAGCCCGGCCGGAACGAAAAAAATATTGGCCCGACCCGGCCCGAGAGTTAAAATTTTGGCCCGAACCCGGCACGGCTCGGCTCTGGTGAATTTCTACAGAACATTGATCTTTATTCTAACGGAAGAGTTCAGACCAAAAAAACTTATCTTAGTCTTATTTTTTTTCTTTCATGTTTATAATATCTATTTATGCTGAAGTGTCATAGGCTGCGATATTAACGCTTTTAATGAACCTTTGTTTGTTGTATGTAAATGTTTCAGCTATCATTAGTATTATTAATACATAAAAAAAAAATCTAAAAAATGGTATATGATAAAAGTGTGAGGGAGTGACCTTTTGTCATAAAGGCACTCTAGAGTTTTTGAGATCGTGACGTCAATAATTTAACATTTTGTAGGCGTAAAAGCGACATCTATCCTCTCTTTTACTTTAACTTTCTAGAGTGTGTGTGCTCTTTCGAATTCCGCAGTTAGCTCGCGGTTATTAGTAATATGTTAATGTGAAGTATCTCAGTTTGCAGCATATAAAAGCTTGGGTGTGAGTGTCTCTGGCGTGTCTCTGGCATTAGCCAGCAAGTGTCTCTGGCATGTCTCTGGCATTAGCCAGCAGCCAGCGAGTGAGGTTCTCTGCCATTAGATAGCGAAGTGAATTATTGTTCAGCGAAGTGCTAGCGAATAGGAAGTAGCAACGACCTCCAGTGAAGTGGAAAGGAGTTTGGATAGTTGATTTGAGATTCGGCCGTGGTAAGAGAATTTATAGTAGTTCCATTTTGATTATTTGTGAAATAAAGGATTACCCACAGCCACGGGCTGTTTAATTAAGCTTTGTTTAGCAGCTCAGCCAGAAGATAGTGAGAAGTGTTAGGCGGTGCCACGACTGAGCTAGGTCGGAGCCTGTGAGTATGATTTAGCTGTTCATAGTGTTTTCAGTTGTGTAAATTTAAGACTTGCTCCACTTCCCTTCAGCCATTATCACTTTAATAAACTTTGTTATTTTATCCTAAATTACTGAGTATGTCTACATTTAACCTCCACCACGACCAACCAAACGTTACAAATGACGCTCAGCATGCATGTAACGTTACAAATGGCGTCCAACGAAACATCGGACATTATGAGATTGTGCCACGTGTGTATTTTACCGGTGCAGGTGATATTAGTGAATTTTTAGTTAAATTAGATGACTATATTTTGTTCAATAATATACCTGAAAAAAGTAGATACGTAGTGCTTAAATGCTCGTTGAAGGGCGAAGCACTTTTGTGGTTAGAGAATATAGGAAAGTTTTTGATTACTGATGAAGCGAAAAGATTTGAACAAACTGTGATTGAGTTAAAGAAGGCATTTCCTCCCATTAAAGATAAAAGTATTTTGAGAAAAGAGTTCTATTGTAGTAAGCAGAATATTTATGAGTCGGCGTCAAAATTTTATTTTCGTAAGCTGGAACTAAAAAATAAATTAGATTTAGATATCACATTTGAGGAATTGTTAAATATAGGGCTACTAGATTTACGAGCTGAAGCATCCGCCATTGATATGCCTTTGGGTTTGCCATATGTACCCAGCGCCCATTCGCTTCTATGTAAACAGAGAGCAACGGTGCTGCATTTTGACAGTTATTTTCTATTAAATACACGTTATAATTAAATACGAAATTTATGGTAAGATGTTGCTCTGCTATGAATTGTTCAAACCATTTTAGAAAAGGACACAAAGCGTTCCAATTTCTGGAAGAAAACACAAAACAAACAAAGTAAATAACCAACTGTCGTCGAAATGATTGGCGCGGTTTTTGAAAGCGCCAAATTTAAAAGTCGGTCAAAACTTGTAGAAATAAATGATGATTACGATTCTTTTAGATTTAATTTTTTATATCTGTATTTATATAATTCTCGTATGATAGCGGTTCCCAATCAAGGGTATGCATGTTCTTGGGGATACGTTACGGGTTTTCTGAGGGCATGTCTTAAATAAGTAATGTTTTAAATCACAAAAATGTTAGAAATGATAATGTAATTTTTATCGATTTATTATATGATTGAGAAAAGATAATAACAAATAAGAAAAATTGCTCAATTATTATTATTATAATTTATTATTATTATATAGTATTAGATATTTTTATTAATTATTTTATTATATTAATGTATTATATTATATTATAATTATATAATTTTTTGTAGATATAAATATAATATATAACGTAATAACTTATTAATACATAACTTTATAATTAAAAAAATAACAATATATAAATTGTTATATATAATTAAAATTATAAATAATTTTAAAATATAAATATATAAATAATGTAAATATAATTATATTATATTATAAATATTATTCCAATATATATACATATTATGTTATTTTGTATAATTATATTGCATTATACAATATAATAAATAATATATATATATATATATATATATATATATATATAAAATAAAATAATATAAAACTATATAAATATAATAAATTATTCATATTTAATTTAATAATTGTAATTTAACAATAACAATATTAATAATAATAGTTTAATAAATGGCTAATTTATAATTTAATAATTAATAAAATATATTAACTATAATTATAATAAATGCATTATGTAAACAATATATTTATATAATATATAAAGTATTATGTATAATTATTATACATTACATTAATGTATTATTACATTATTTATTTGTTTATTATTTATTATTTAATTATATATTTATCTTTCTGATTTACTATGAGTTGATAGAATATCATTTTTTAAATATATATTTGTTAATGAGTAGATTTTTTAATATTTGATTTTAATTAGTTATACATTTAATTTTTTATTGATTTATTATAAGTTAATAAAATATTATCATTTTTTAAATTAATTCTTGCCAGTGAAATTATTTTTTTAATATGTAATTTTATTTATTTATACAATTATGTTTATTAATTTACTATCAATTATTACTATCAAACATAATTTTTTTATGAATTCTTGTTAGTGAAACTAATTTTAATTTAATTTAATTTATTTATACAATTATTTTTATTAATTTGCTATTAGTTAATTAAATATTATCATTTTTAAAATCAATTCTTGTAATTGAAACTAATTTTTAATATTTAATTTTATTTATTTTTACAATTATTTTTATTAATTTACTATCAGTTAATAAAATATATTATAATTTTTTATTTTTTTAATAATTTATTAGAACAGGTGTGGTGGTGTATTTTTGTCGGCCGATTATCTACGCTATGGGATATAGGCCCTATGGGGTGGGTTGCCCTCCGTGGGGGTCTTTCTAAGGGAACCTAACCCGTATTTACGCAAGTTTCGAAGAAAACCACGGAAAACTTCGAACGGTTAGGCCGACGGTCGCGATTGGGTTCGAACCCAGCACCTACCGTCTACCAGTTTGGAGGTCAGAACCTCGCGGCCACTGGTCGAGCATTTATTAGAACAGAAAAAATACATTCTTCATTACTATTTTATTTTTAGCACATATTTATTAAGTTTAATATCTATCACTTCCTTGTCACTTTTTTGCTGCGTCGCATTTTTTCAGCATTTGTTTTTTCTGTCACTTTCTTCCAGTCACTTTTTTTCCGTTTATCACATAGATGATGCATTACTTGTAGTTCAAGTAATATATGATAAACAAATTTCTTGAGATCGCCAATAAGGCGCTAAAGTCGCCTCTGTGGTCGCCAAGAAGCAGGGATGTACCCACAGTGTACCTAAATATGGCGGTGATGCTCCGGCCCATAATTCTAGAGGCTCTAGTTAAATATTATTTTTCCTCTTTTTAATCCAAACATACAGGACTTTATTGAAGTTAGAGCACCGAAGAATTTTGCAGAAATGCATCAGATATTATCGAAGTATGAGACTCGGCATAGCTCGGATCAACGGGATTTGCGTAGCCCTCGTCAGAGACCAGTCACGGATAGTAATTTGAGAAATGAGGGGGAACGTAATTTTGTGAGAGGGGGACAGCGATTTCCGGATAATAATTTGCGTAATAGAAATGATGGATTTGGTCGTAATATGTCGAATACGAGTAATGGTAATAGGAATGGTGGTGGTGCTAATAATTTTAGAAGTGGTGAGAGAAATATGTATGGAAATAGACAGAATAGTGGTTATGATCGGAGAGGGGGAGTACGGGACAGGAATGTTTCTTCGCAAGTAAGGAGATTACTTCGGATGAGAATTTTGAAGGTAGATTAATGCAAAAGAGATGTGTTCAGAGGTTGGAAAAGTCGTCTTTGAGGTTGAATAAAATTACTATTAATCCGGTTGAGTTACCTGAGGTGTTAATTGTGTTAGATGGTATTGTCGTTAAAAGTGTCTTCGATACAGGGGCAGATAAGTCGTTCATTTCTTTTGATTGTTATCGGAAATATTTTTCGTATAAGAAGTTGAAGAGGTCAAGTCTGGTGGTTCAGTCGGCACAGGGAGTAGCTTGCGATAATAAAGGTTCAGTAGAACTGGAAGTTGAAATTCGTTCGGTTAAGACATGTTGGGAGTTTTGTGTGTTGGAGGGATTAACAGTGCATTGTATAGTTGGTGTGGATTATATGAAGGATAGAGGAATTAGTTTGGATTTCTTTAAAAAGTCGTTAATCGTGAATAATGATGAGAATGTGAGTAAGAAAGAGCCTGTTTCAGTGTCAGTTAATTTGGAGGAGTCGGGTTTAAGTGAGGTTAAGAAAGTGGAGTTTAGTAAGACTTTGGTCTATTTTGGTAAAGTCTTTTCAGATAAACCGAGTTTAAGGAATGAAATTCATATTGGTTTTGACGCACTCGTTGCTACTAAACCATTTCGTGATGATTTTATATCTAATATTTTTAAATCTTTGTGTGAAAAGTTGAAGACTGGGGACGGTAAGGAACTTACTCAGTCTAATATGGCTGAACGTGTAAATCGTACATTAATTCAAATGATTTCTTCTTATGTTGGTTCTCATCATGCAAATTGGGACCAGTTTCTTCAGCATTTTGCGTACGCACTTCGTACAGCAGTTCACGAGTCAACGGGGAAAACACCTGCTGAATTGTTTTTGGGTAGAAAAGTCATTACTCCATTCCAAAGGTTAGTTATGGTGTCGGATGCGGAAAGTCAGTACATGTGCCTGGATATTGAAAGGTTGGTTAAGGAAGCTCAGGTTCAAATGGGAAAAGCGCAAGAAAAGCAAGCTCAGTATTATAATATGCGTAGAAGGGAGTTAGAAGTGAAAGTTGGAGATTTTGTGTTAGTAGAAAAGCATTCGTTAAGTTCAAGTCGTCAAAAGAGAGTAGCTAAGTTTGCTCCGAAGTTTGTAGGTCCGTTCGAGGTTTTGGAAGTTCGAAATAATAATTTGGTTGTTGATGTCAATGGTGAAAGAATTACTGTTAATCTGGATCAGGTTAGAGTGTATAAGTTTAGAGAAAATGGTAGTGAAGGTTCTCATGTGTCGAGTGGTGTTTCGCGAAATTCCCGATCCAATGAGTGTCCCGAGTCCAGCACTTCTTCATCTAATTCTTTTCATCAATATTCAAGAAGAAAATTTGGTCAAACAGCTCCAAAAACTGTTCTTGAAAGTCGAAAGCCTAGCAATCCGAGAGCAAAGTATGATAATAAAAATAAGAGAACTGTGTCAAATACATCGGACTCTGTGTGCCATAAAAGACAAAAAATTATAAACTGTCCAGTTCCTCCACCTATTAGACAGCAACCTAACAAACATAAATTATCTAATAGTTCACCATCTTCAGTGATTAATCCCCGGAAAAGATTTCGTTTGGACACTCGTCAAACTGTTAAACGAACTTTAAATTCCGAATTTTTGCCTAACAAGAAACAACATAGGTCCGGAAAGAAACGTGGCCTAGGACCTTCGGTAACTTCGGGTGCGTCTAGAAAGAGGAGACAACTCTCAGATTACCGGCAACAACAGTGTGAGTCTCGCCATGGAGTGACCCCAGCGAACCGGCCAGAGCAGAGTCGTCGAGCGGAACCTACAAGTATCCCACGGCATCCATTCAGAACCAGGCTGCAGGCACGACAGTCAACTGTGGCGTCACCGTACAGTTCTGATGACGAAAGGTGCTTCGTACAAGGTTTCTGGGACAGGAGGAGAAAGCCATCCTGTAGTATGAGGCCTGCTAGCAGTGAATCATCTCTATGATTGGGTGATAATGTTCTTTATTAAATTTTTATTAGAGTGCATATATGTGGTAGCAATGTGAAGGAATAGAAAGCAGAGAGACTGTTTTGTACTTTTGGCCATTTTTGGAATTTTTTGACGGACTCACGTTTAGTGCTTAATTGTGTTCAAAATTTGTTTGCAAAATTGTTAGTTTTATGTATGTTTGAGATTTTGGTCTTAACTGCTTTTAAAAATTCTGGATCTATTGTTAAATTGTTATGTTATTTGTTAAAATGTTACTATATTGTTATATTGTTCATGTGTTATAAAATGTATGTTAATGTATGTTTAAATTTTCAGAAAGTACAGATAGTAATTTGGGTTATTTTGTACACGCGCCGCGGTTCAGGCGCGCACGTGTTTTGCGGTCAAGAAGTCCTTGACACGCGTTTCTATCTCTTATACTAACATTTAATGAATTAACTTTCTTCTTACCGTTCGTGTTTTATGTGTTACGTTTGTACTTTAGTTGGGAATGGTTTCCGCAAGTTGCGAAGTTTTAAGCTGCGTTTGAATTTGAAATTGTATTGTATTAAAATTGAATGTTAATGTGATTTTCTTGCAGGGAAGTATACCTGTGTTATCAATTGATTCTGCTATTTTTCTTTTAGTTAATACAGATGAAGAGCGTCATTTTGTAAATTTTTGATATTTTTTGATTGTTGCATAAGCACAGCGATATGACGCTGTACGTATGTGCCCCAATTATTGTTAAAGTGGAGTTAAGTTCTGAAGAATTTTGGGAGTTAGTTCATTGGCTAATGGGTATGTAGGTATTACGTAGTAGCAGAGTTATTCTAGATGAGTTCGGAATTTGGATGAGGAAAATTTTTGCGCATTGGGTTTTTTGGACTTGGTGCGAATTCTAGTATTAGGAAAGTTATGGAGAAATTTTTGGTAAAGTTACAGTTGTATTGCAATATTGAGGAAAATTTCGGAAGTTTCGTGTTTTGAGAAATTTTAGCACTCCCAGTGGAGTGGGTTATTTTGAAAGAAGTAATTAGTTTTGAAAGTTTTACGAGTTTTTGGAAATTTTAAGGAGGCTATTTGTAAGATAGAAGAATGATTGGATTGAATATGTGAATATCTGAGGCAAACTGAGTTTTTTTGGTTGTGATGGGTTAAAGTTAATATTTTAAAAGTTATGTTTCGGCGCTAAATTTCACCCATCACTGTGTTTTTTTACGGTTTGAAGTTTATAACAATAAAAAGTCCTGGGCATGCATTTGGCCCAGTCCTTTTTCTCTGCGGAATCCGAGGGGGGGTTGTGAGGGAGTGACCTTTTGTCATAAAGGCACTCTAGAGTTTTTGAGATCGTGACGTCAATAATTTAACATTTTGTAGGCGTAAAAGCGACATCTATCCTCTCTTTTACTTTAACTTTCTAGAGTGTGTGTGCTCTTTCGAATTCCGCAGTTAGCTCGCGGTTATTAGTAATATGTTAATGTGAAGTATCTCAGTTTGCAGCATATAAAAGCTTGGGTGTGAGTGTCTCTGGCGTGTCTCTGGCATTAGCCAGCAAGTGTCTCTGGCGTGTCTCTGGCATTAGCCAGCAGCCAGCGAGGGAGGTTCTCTGCCATTAGATAGCGAAGTGAATTATTGTTCAGCGAAGTGCCAGCGAATAGGAAGTAGCAACGGCCTCCAGTGAAGTGGAAAGGAGTTTGGATAGTTGATTTGAGATTCGGCCGTGGTAAGAGAATTTATAGTAGTTCCATTTTGATTATTTGTGAAATAAAGGATTACCCACAGCCACGGGCTGTTTAATTAAGCTTTGTTTAGCAGCTCAGCCAGAAGATAGTGAGAAGTGTTAGGCGGTGCCACGACTGAGCTAGGTCGGAGCCTGTGAGTATGATTTAGCTGTTCATAGTGTTTTCAGTTGTGTAAATTTAAGACTTGCTCCACTTCCCTTCAGCCATTATCACTTTAATAAACTTTGTTATTTTATCCTAAATTACTGAGTATGTCTACATTTAACCTCCACCACGACCAACCAAACGTTACAAATGACGCTCAGCATGCATGTAACGTTACAAATGGCGCCCACCGTGGGTTTACCGTTACAAAAGTAACATTGGAAAAAAAATACGTTTTCTTCTTAGCAGATGTAAATGTTTAATGAGTATATTTTTTTCGCGTATTGTTGTATTCATTTTGCATGAATGAACAGTTTAAAAGAAATTTGCAGTTTTCAGTTTAAACAAAAATTTCGTCATACTTATGTTTTTTTTTTTTTTTTTTTTTTTTTTTTATGTGCTTCATTCTATTTTAAGATGCCTAGTGATCTACGATTCTTTAAAAGAATAAATTTTAATGTTTAATAGTAGAATAATGACGATTTAAAAGTAAATGTCTATTTTGCAAAAAAATTTGGATCAAGCCAAACTTTACTGATTTATAAACAGACTTTTCCACGTCGAGAAAAATATTTTCATACGGGAAGATTCAACAGGAACTGATTATTTTGGTCCGTGAAGATTAGGAAGAACGAAATTAATCTCGGCTTCGTACGGAAAAAATAGGTTAGACTCGGCCCGATACTCCAGGGAAAAAAATTAAGGCCGGGGCCCGGCCCGGCCCGAATAACGTTAATGAAAATCGGCCCGAACCCGGCCTGTGCAGACCTCTAGTAGGAACTATTCTTTAGAATGATATAATTTTTAAATGCACCAATTGATTGGGCAAATGTTTAAAAAGGGGCCCTAGGGTCCGAATAAAAACATCAGGTTTTCTGAATTGGTCTTGAAAGAAGAGTCCCAGGCAACTTTGAAATTTTGCACTAGGAAGATCAGAAATATAGGAAGTGAAATATGTTTATTTCACAAAATGTTGAGGGACCCTGGGCTGGACCCTATGATTCCACAGGGGAGCACAGTGTCTTGTATAGAATGTCACAATATTAATATATATAAATGAATAAAGAATCCTAAAAATGAAAATCAGATTAAAAGGAAGAAATTTATTGACAATTTATTATTACAAAAACTTCAAGGGGGCCTGTACCGGGCCCCAAAGAGCCAGGAAAGTATTTCGCATGTAGTTGGGTATAAAAATATTTGTTTAGTTATTAAAATAATGGGAAGACGCTAAAACTATGTAAAGAAGCTGCACCAAGGGCTCCAAGAAAGCGATTAATATTCATAAATAGTGGTAGCTGAAGTCTAAAAAATTTTTTTTGTTGATCATGTCGTAGTTCGAGGACCTAAAAAGTTGTTAAAAAAAAGCTAGTGAATCCTACTATTTTTAAGGGAGCTATGATAGAGGGCCCCATAGGGGCCAACTGACAAATACAATCAGGCCCTAACATGAAAACATGTTAAAATATCTTAGTACATAACGCTTTAGACCTTTAATTAGTCAAAATTAAGCATAGAGTGAATTATTTGAAAAAATAATATTTTTTTAAAATGCACCAATTGTTTGGGTAAGCGTTAAAAAAAGGGCCCGAATAAAAATATCAGAGTGTTAATCCTGACATAAGAGTCCAAGATTCAGCTTTAAAAATTTGCACTAAGAAGGTGAGAAATTTAGGGAGTGAAAAATGTTTAGCGCACAAAAAGATCAAGGGGCCCTGGGATGATGGGGCCCCCTATGATTATCTAGGGGGCCCCAGTGTCTTATATGGAATGTAAAAATTTGAAAATATCTAAATGGAACAGGTATCCCAAAAATGAAGATCGAAATTAATGGAAGCAATTTATTAACAATTTACTATCACAAAGACTAAAAGGGGTCCTAAAACGGGCCCGAAGAGTCCAAGGTCATAACTGAAGAGTAAAGAGGCGAAAATATCTAAAAGGAGAAAGGTACCTCAAAACGGAAAAGATTAGATAAAAAGGAGTCAAGCTATTAACAATTTAACGCATAAAAATTGTAATGAGCCCAGGGCCCTGTCCCTTAAAGTATTAAAAGTCTGAGCCTCAGGTGCATCAGGACCTGTCTTGGACTGTCTTCATCTAAAATTTCAGACTTCTATGTGCAGTGGCTTTTGCTGACCATCGCAGTCACACACTCACACACACATACGCAGACATACACAAACAGAACGTTTTGTTAACTTATTAGTATAGATAAGAAGAAAGATTTTCTAAAATTTTGTAGATGCTTTTTATATTATTCAGTCGATTAGAAGTCCATATTTTCTTCCTTATACTAGCTTCGGTGGGATCAGCAAACATGCTGGCACGACATGACACATTCGACCCGACATTTTGATGTCTGCTATAGAACTCCTTTTGCATGCGAAGCGTAAGGAGTGTATTGACAGACAAGCAAAAACATCTATTCTAGCACTTTGATTTTTTTTTTTTTTAATTACTAACTTTTAGGTACGTGCTGGGCATTTTATAGGAACTTAGACTAGAAACTAAAATCAATAGTTTTTTTAATCATCAGTTTGGGGCCCCTCAGCCTTGGGAGCCCCGGGGCAGTGCCCCGGCTGCCCTGGCGGTAGTTACGGCCCTGAGTACTCAAGTTCTAAACGAAACAAAATTTCGATAGTGTTTACAGTTAATGCGTTGTGCAAATATAACGTTATGAACTTTTTGATTACCGTATTTACTCGTGTATAGGGCGCACGCGTGTATAAGGCGCACCCCTACTTAACAAGTAAAAATGGCGATTTCTTAAAATCTCGTATATAAGGCGCACCATAAATTGGATACGCTAATGAAGAATGACCAAATGAATTTCAGTAAAAAAAAAAAAAAGTCGAAACAAACATTACACCAGACCAGAAAACAAGACGAAAACGCATTTTTAGACTTCGAGTTATAAGAGAATGACGGAAAATAGGAATGAGTGACGGTAAAGAGAATTTCTAATTAGCGTTTAGATAATGTCATTGGCTCTGTTGTATAAAAAATTGCAAGGAATGAAATAAATACGCAGTAATACTTCAATTAAGTAACATTTTCCGAGTTTTAATATCTTCTTTGAATAATTTCTTGTTTCATATGTATATAGTTTGACTGCATCCAACAGTAAAAAAATATTCCGTGTATAAGGCGCACCTAGAAATTTTTCTCTAATTTTTTGGAAAAAAAGTGCGTCTTATACGGTAATTTTTATCGGTATTTTTTATCCCTCCCCCCTATTGATATCATATTTTATCATCTCTCGCCATCCCCTCCACGGTAATAATATTGTTATTAAAGTGTTAAGTATTTAATTTGTTTTCAGTCATATACAGAAGTGGTTACATTTACTTTTCACATATTTTATTGATTCAAATGCAGAAACGTCGATAAAATATCGCTTTTTTCAAATAACAATTAAAGAAATATTTTCTACGTAAAAGTATTTTGTAATTGCTTTTTTGTTACATAGTGCATTCAACACTAGTAATAAAGTTTTGTTGTACTTGATCGGGACGGATGAAAGATTGGTTGCAGATAGAAATTTGAAAGGGTGCAGAAAGAAGTGGACAACGTTTGTTTCTTTTTCTCTTTCATTTATTAGTAAACACTAGTAGTGGCATTTCAAACATACTTCTCATATGGTTTCTCGAATCGTGATTATATATGCATACACATTTGAAGAAGAATGGGGATGTCACTCGTTGGTGTATCCCATACCTTAGAATGAAATAATTTTATAATAATTCATTGACTCAAATAATAACTTGTATTTTCATAAAAAACATATAACAGACTGAAAAAAAAAGATAATATAATATTTCGAACTGAAGATCATGTTACAAATAAAAAGGGAAAATTTTGATTGGATATATCGGTGTCATAAGGCAACTTCACCTCTCCCCCTTAAGATATTTTGCGATATTATGTGCCAGCACCCCCCCCCCCCCCACTTTTAAAATGATAACGTTATGGATGCACAGTTCTTAAATTGAAAATTACAAGTTAAACTTTAAAAAATGAAAAATAATGGTGGTCTGAGTGACCGATAACACTAGTTAACCCCTTGGGGACGAGCGACACGTATAGGTGCGGCAAAAAAGCTTAAGAATCCTTGTTTATCCTTACCAGTAAAAATTTTACTGCAAAATTTACCTTAATTAAATGGCGCATTTTCTAGATTTAATAAGACACAAATTTCTGTTTTTAAAAACCGGTGACAAAACATTAAAAATTTCATAACAGGCTCCCGATGAGAAGGGGTTAAAGGTTAAAGAAAGGAAAACACAGAAAAAAGAAAATACGCTTAGTCACTCGATTTTTAAGAATCACTATATTTTAGAAAAGAAATTTTCGCTTTATAATAGATCAAATATTTAATATTAAATTAATATAAAATTGAACATATTTTTATTTATTATTTATTTTCAGATATGCTGGTGCTCAAAACTTCAGCAGCGTAGCGAGTATTTCAAAACAATAAGCTTTCTGTAAAGCGCAGTCTGTGCAGGGGTGTCGCTACGGGGGGAGGCCTCCCCCCCCCCAATATGTGTGAAGTTGGGAAATTTGAGTTTAGAGTTGGGAAAATCTAGATTTTTGAAAGACTTTCTTTTTTTTAAATAATTGTAAAAAATATATGAACTTTTTATTCTTTCGGCGAATATGCTTTAACAAACAAGTTAAATTATCAATAGAAATCAACCAGACTCAATTTGTCATTGTACTTTTCTATTCTACGAAAATATCATACACTTATTAGACTTAAATGTCTCTGCTCCTGTGTATCAATATCTGACTCTAAACAGTTTTTCCGCTCCTTTATTTCCTCCAAAACTTTGTTCATTTCTGAAAAATTTCAAATTATAGTCCGTGACTCTTATGTTATTTTCGTATGAAAAGCCGCAATGGCTCATATGGTCTGTCCGGGCCTGGGCTTGGTCGAAGGTACTGGCATGGCCCGTGGACCGAGCATGCAAAGTGAAAGGCAAACTTTAAAACAGAGTGCGTCCACCAGTCTGATATAAAAATTTAAAAGAAACTCATAAAATTTGAATTTATTTCAATAAATATGAGTTTCACAAGAATACGTATAAATGTACTGTATGAGCCGATTTTATTTTGACAACATTAATACAGAAATATGTTATGTCTAATATGTATAGAACGTCATCGAACAGTTAATCATGTTTGAGCCTAAGCTTAGCTTTTTTCATGTAAAACATCTTAAGCTAAATAAAAATTTTAACTGAAATTCTGGAGACACCTGATTTTAACGTCATTGACTGCATTGCGATAGTAAAAAGTACTGTCCAAAACTTACAAGCACTTGGTGATGATTCCACTGGAATGAATAATCTTATAAAAAGTTCAATTAAATTCGCCGAAAAAATGGGGATAGATGTTGAATCGGACTTCCGAAAACACCATAGAAAAAGGATTCCACCTAAGAAAATTTATGAAAACAATAGAACAGCAATGGACACAGATTTAAATACATTTACAGAAAAGAATTCAAAGAAGTTTTGGACACATTAATAATGGGCTTCAATGACAACGTTTGATATATCAAAGATAATATTGAACCGATACATTCGATTTTTAAATTACCATTCACCAAAGCAAATTTGAGCATAAGTAATCTAGAAAAAGTTATTAACATGTTTCCTAACTGAATCTTATAAACCTGACACACACGACTTGCAGAGTCAAATGGAAATACTTTTTGACCTTGTGTTCAAACAATAATGTTGACTCCCCTAACGGACTTTTCGTTCATGCCAAAAAATTCAAAAATTATTTAGGTCAAGCCTTGAAACTGTGCATTTTAACATTCACAGCAGCTTATGGTGTTGCATCAAATGAAAGGACATTTAGTCAGCTAAAAATGATAAAAAAATGAGTTACGAAATACCATGAGCGATGGCAGACTAGATAGCTTAATGCTTTTGAAATGTGAAAATGAAATAGCGGACTTTCTTAAACTGGACGATGTGATCATTAGGTGGGCTTCTTTGAAGAACAGAAGGCTCAATGTTAGATCAAAAAAATTACAATGTAAGTGTGCATTAGCATTCGTTACAATTTTTTATGTAACATTTTTTGTTCCTTATTTCATATATTTATATAATTTTCTTTAAATGTTTGCAATGTCTCTAACTTAGAATCTTACATTTATTGCATTATTTATAATTGTTTCTTTAACCTTTCGGGTAAAAGTATGATCTCTATCTCTTTTTCTTCTGATCTTTATTTTCATGCTAAAAAAATAACAATAAATCTAGGGTTTTTTTTTTTTTTTTTGAAAAGGAAGTATTTTTAATGCATAAGTATTGTTATCATTACACGCACATTGCATTGTATAATTTTAATTGGAAATTAGAACAATATTTTTCAAGTTGGAAATTTTTTTAATTCTCCCCTCCCCCAATATATATATATATATATATATATATATATATATGTAGCTACGCCGCTGATAGAGCCATTGTGAATAATGCAACATTACAGGCACCACCTGCAGACCCGTAGCCAGGATTTTCCTTCGGAGGGGGCTTAATTTGGACTTTTTTCCGATCTATCAATTTGCATAGTTAAAAGCGTAAAAGAAAATTAAACTAGTTTTAATCTAAGGTATATTTTGCATAGAATACTTAAAAACAAGTCAAAAATTGTTATTTGGTATTTTTTCGATTTTTGTTACAATTTGTGGTTTATAAGAGCGCTTCTAGTTTCTAAAAAAGTTCAGAAACCGGAAGTGTTTTTCGGGAAAAACTGAAACAAGTATAACAAAGCACAACTAAAAGTGTTTGAGATGAGCCTCATGTATCCTATGAGAAAAACGTTAAAAAATCTTGAAATGCAAACAAATAGTTTGAATACAAAGCACAGGATTAATATTAGCATACAAGTGTTTCGCATTACGAGCGCTGGATTTTAAAATGATTAATTCATGGATGAAATTAATTACGCATATTATTTTTTCCTTTGGAAAAAATAATTATTACAGATGTATGTAATCATAAAAATTATATTTAACATTCTCCGATTAGAATTAGAATAACTATAAATGCAATATGCTTGTGCAATAAGTTTACTGGTGCTACAAAAGCAATCTTCATGTCTTCTTGTCAACTGTGAGACTCATTACCATCACTTTATGTTTATCAGGATCTACTATGAAGTCCCAATGAATGGAAATCATTGCACTAAAGCCAGTCTTTCATCGGTCACAACACTTCGAGGGCAACAATTTAATTGTTTTTATTGTTAAAAAAGACTCTTCGACACACGCTGGTTGTTATCGGGATTGTAGCCAAGTTTGTTAGCAAGTGCTTGATTGTTTTGTAATACGCTGTACAATACTCTAAAAATTTTGGAACCTCTATGTTTGTGTCAACATTAGTAATTCTCTCACACCGCAATTCATATTCAACTTCCATTTGTGACATATTGTCACTTTACCGTCAAAATATTGGGAAATATTGATTCTCTGATGTGTTTCCTTTTTCCAGATAAGCAAATTCTGGAAGAAACACTTGGAAAATTGTTAGAATATCTTGATTTGAAATGAATCTGTTATTCAAATTTTAAATAAGACTTTCAACACAGAGAATAAAGATTGGAACCCTGTAATATTCTTAAGTGGACGTAATTTGAGGGTTTGCACTTGTCTGCATAAATGTTAGTCTTAGGATCTTTATTTCAGTTTAGAAGACGTTATCTTCAGTTCCAAGGCAGTTTCCGATAGCAGTAATCAACTTGCTGTTCAACAATGCAAAGCTTAACCGGTGACTTGCACACTGGACGAACCTAATTTTTGTATACTTCTGATGAATTCTAAACCAGACCCCATGAACAAAATTAGCCAAATTGGACACTCCTTCATTCACATGTGCGATGTATTTCGGCATGACAAGGTGTAGATCATCATAGTCCAAAAGCCGACAGCACAAAAATCTATGTCACCGACCACAAAAAAAAAATAATAATAATAATATATATATATATGTATATATATTTTCTGTAAAAGTACACTGTAAAAAATATCCGTTAATATACACAAACTTTTCCCTCAAAATTACGGAATAGTTTCCTTTTTCCGAAAAAAAAGGAAGAATTTCCGTATTTGACATTTTGGTGTCACTAATCCCGTTAAAAAACGGAAGTGTTCTCTTATTTCTGTCAATTTTCCGAAATCAGTAGAGTTTAGTGGTGCCATCTACCAGCAAAATTAAAAACCTTATACTGAGTTGATGTTTTTTAAACAATTTGCTAGACTTTTTCTCAATTTCATTCTGTTTTAATAATAAAAAGCTAATGTATTTTTTAAATATTAAGAAAATAATAAAAAAAAATATTAATTCTTTTTAAGTTTGAAATAGCTAAAAGGGAAAGTTGATTGTGATTTTAAAATAATTTTTAATATATATATATATATATATATATATATATATACATTGGATATTTTGAAAAAAAGTGGAAAAAAATTCTTCTTTTAATTTTAATATATATATATTTTAATTTATTCGAATTAAGAAGTTCGCACATAAAGTTAAAAATATATCGAAATATATTACCGAAATTCTTATAATTTTGGCGATTACGTAAGTTATAAAAAATCAATAACTGAAATTTATTTTATAACCCATTGTAATTATCTTTATTGAGTTTACCTTTGATCGTCATAAAATAATTTGTTAAAATGCACGTTTTTTTTCTTTCTTTTAGTATGTTAATATTTTTTAAAATAAATAAATAAATATCAATAACATTACAACAGAATTTTAAAACTTTTCCAAAAAAAGAAGGAAACAAAACTCTTAATAAATTCTTTCATGCATTTCATGCATGTAATATTTTAAAGACTAATTTTTATACATATAAGCTAAATATTCGAAATTATGGAAAGAAAATCGAAACTATGGAAAGAAATAATGGAAATTAAGAAAGGTAATTTTGGGGTTTACATTTGTTATAAAAAATCAATAACTGTTTTTTTTTTCTATAACCTATTGTAATTATCTTTATTGAGTTTACCTTCGATCGTCATAAAATAATTTGTTAAAATGCACGTTTTTTTCTTTCTTTTAGCATGTTAGTATTTTTTTAAATAAATAAATAAATATCAATAATTCTTTCATGCATGTAATATTTTAAAAACTAATTTTTATATATATAAAGCCAAAATTAATAAGCTAAATATTCGAAATTATGCAAAGAAAATCTGTAAAACATTTAGAATTATCCATTCAATAGAAAAATATTATCTCTACAAAAAAAAAAAAAAAAAAAAAAAAAAAAAAACCTGCGTTCAAAATCTTATCTATACTTTCCGAAATGTATCTAAAATAACTAAAGATATTTGAAAGGGACGTTTGAATAATTCTGATGTAATGGTATTACACTGCAAGCTACGACACAAGAGGCCCCGGGTTCGAACCCCAAGGAAGGTATGTAACATTTCTTCACTGTTGTTTAAATTAATTGTATATAATGTGTCCCTGATATTAACGTGTCTTTGAAAAGTAAAGAATAAAAATCACAAAGATGTTAGTTAGTCCTTGAAAATTTCTTTTAACTTTTCAAACGAAAATTTTTACATAATGAAAAAATTTAAAAAAAAAACGGAAATATTTTGTGAAAAAACGGAACTATTTCTGGAATTTACGGAAATTTTTTTCCGTTAAAAAACGGAAGTAGTACTGGCGTCTAGATTACCAGTACTATTTCCGTTTTTTAACGGGAAAATTTTTTACAGTGTAGTAATAGGGGAATCTAATGAAGCATGTCTGCCGAAAGTGAAGTAGGGCATAAGCCAAAAATCAATACAACAAGTGGTTCACTAGTAGATTTAACATTGTGTTTTCCTGCTTCCAATTTTAAACTGTTATCATATCTTTGTTTATAGGATAAGCACAATGATAAGCCTATGAGTGAACCACTAGTGGTATTAATTTTTCGCTTATGTACCACTTCACTTTCGGCAGACATGGATCATTAGATTCCCCTATGACTATTATTCCATAAAATAAAAGATTTTTTCTTGTGCTCGATGACATAGGTTTTTGTGCTGTCGGCTCTTGGACTATCACATCGTTGTAATAATAGTTCTGTTAATATTTTTCCTGTCAAGGTCATTTACTGGGATGAAATCTAAACAATTTTCCCGAAATATTGGTTTTGTTAATTTTATAAACACGCCACATATCTAAAACAAAGCGCGCAAGCTATTCTGTGTTTGAAATATCCATAGTTTCATCAGCGACCATCTCGATGACAGAGATGTAACTCGTTCGGCTAGGGAAATGTAGCAGATAGGGTGTAGTCATCGGACTGGAAACAGCTGATGTCCGCTATGTACGTTAAAGGCACCTGATGCATGTAAAATCAGTCGTGGCTGCAATGTCCTCCAAGTTACCTGGAATTATACCTCTGGAGTGTCTCGCCAGGTGAAGGTCTCGTCATCTGGCGAAGGTTCTAAACTACGAAATCAACATGAGTAGCAAAGCAAAGATACCAAACAATAAGATCAAAATGTTAAGCATCGGATTAACAAAGTTCACAAATAAGCAGTAGGCACTGCCATTGGGATCAAGATCTTGGCACTCGTCAGATTTATTGTTGTGACGCGGGGATTAGACTGTTATTCAACACGATGCTTGGTATCAAACTCGTTTAGCTGAGACTACGAGGCAGGTAGGGGCCTGGTCACCGGTTAGAAAAAAAGGAAAAAATAAATTAGATTGCGCTACATATTTTGGTAATTAGCTCTTTTTTAACAATATTAGAACATATTTGAATAACTTCATTCCAAATGTCTTGGTGAAATATGTAGCAACTTTATGGCTGTTTATAACATGTCACTTTAATTCATCATTTCTATACTTTGTTCTAAATCTTAAAAGGATCTTAGCTTACGCATATGCATCTCCAGTAACCAAGAAGTTCTGTTCTCAAAGCTGATAGACAGCACAGAAGATGCTGAGTTTGAACCCAATCGCGGCCGTTGGCCTAGTAGTTGGGAATTTTCCGTGGTTTTCTGCAAGCCATGGATTTACTTTCATAAATACAGATAGGTTCTTTAAAACCACCATCATGGTGCGACCCACCCCTTAGGACCTATTTCCCTCGTGTTGATAATTGACCGTCATAAATACAACCAATCAACCACTCTTAGCTTACTGTCTTTTTTATAGGTTTCTCTAACATTAGAGGACTGCTATCATGATCACAACTAATTGACATCTCTCGCTGTTCACAAAATAAATTTATTAGAATATTAAGATATTGCCCCTATAAAATTTTCTTGGAGGGTGCTATGAAAAGTTGCCAAAAAAATTCCTACACAGGGGGTATGAATTTCCAAATTTAATTATTTTTCAAAAGACAAAGCAAATTTATTATGCAAATAAACTATTCTGTGCACATTTTCTTTATATTAAAAATTCACGCAAAAAATATTTAAACCAAAGCTGTTCAGATAAGAGCCTGATGGACGTAATAGGATCATAAGAAGAACCATAAAGGAATCTACACGCCGCCATGGCGTCTTTGCATTTTCTCTATACGCTGTAGTTTTTCTTTAAAACATTCCTTTTCAAAAATTCTTGCTACTATTTTTTCGTAAATAATACGCCTTTTACAATTATAACATTTTGAAAGATATTTTCTTTAAAATCATTTATTTTTACATGATTTTACGGTATAAGCATTCATGGAAATTTTTGTCTCCTCCAGCAAAATATTTTAATATTGATAACTCTGTTTTCATTACATGCATGATATGATGGGGTTAGAAAAAAAATTAGAATATTATAGCTAACAAGAATTGATTATATTTGAATCCTAAAGTTAACTTACATGCCATACGTGTGTTACACTTACCTCTTCTTACTCAAATTAATGTTACAGAATTTCGTTTATCAAATTTTACTGTGCATAAAGACAGTTAAAATTGCATTTTAAGAAGAACTTATATTTTTAGTAATAGATATAAATGAAAAACAATTTATCCGAATGAGCAATATAACGAGGGATTGCTATAATTGAATAAATTTATATTTTTACAACTAAAATTGTACGCAGTTTTAATACAATGGACGATAAAAAAGCAGTGTTGAATTCAGGGGGTGGCCTGGGGGGTGACACCCCTCCCCCGAGCAATAAAATGTTCCCACCGGAAATTTTAAAAATTTGTGTTTTCAATGGTCAACAAGTTGGAAATTGCACGTGAAGCGTAGCAAATGAGGTGCGTTCGTACGATAATGAAATTTAAAAAATATTACTCTCATATATCAATCTCATAAAATTTTAAATAGTGAATTACAATTAAAACGCTCATCAAACAATGTGTTCTCCCTATACCATTATGTAATGGAATACTTTTGTGTGGCCTAGTAAATCAATAACAAATTTTCTTTGCACCACAAATTATGTAAAATGTATATTATAATATGTTATTTATTGTACCATATAAATTTTATTAAGTTCGAATGAGTGTAACACCATTAAAATGTATCTGAAACATTTTTCCCCATTGACCGTAATATAGGATGGACGAGTCTTGACACAAAATAAAAAGAGTTTTCTAACGGACACATACATTTATTGAGACGCGAACAGGACAAAAAAAAATGAACAAAAAATAAAACATAGATTCGTTCGTTCTTAACAATCTTTAAAAAGTCTTAATACGTCGTAAATATTTTAGTTCTTAAAGGACTCATCTTATATCGTCGTTTTTAATTCGTTGGAATCATAGCGTCGTTAGCAATCGTCGAAAAAAATGTTCTATTTACGTCTTCCTAATTCTTCCACACTTCGCCACACAGCTTGGAAGCTTCGCGTTTCCTAATTAATCTCGTGCCGGCGTTTCGGAGTGTCCGATACAAGTGCAACAGAGAGGGAGTGCGAGAGTATCTCCCACATGCGGCCGTCCTGACATCTGGAGCTGCCGCAGCGACATGTGATCTGAAAAGAAACAAAAACAAAAAACAAAAAAAAGTAACTGTTCTTAGGAAAAAAAAATAGAGTTCGTTTGTACACTAGAAAAATCAGTCATCTTTTTTCTGAAATAGTGTAACATCGAATGAAAATGTTCTTGAAAATCGCTGACTTTTAAAATGATCAGACATACACATTAAAGATAAGGAAAAAAAATAAATAAATAAAGTTTCAGTTATCGTCATGCCAAGGCTTCATGTATTCAGCACACGAACTAGTACTGATCGGTCCTTCAGTTGATGAGATTTTCTCTACGTCGTAGGTGTCGTTAGACTTCACTTTGGTTACTTTATATGGGCCTAGGAATTTAGATTTCAATTTTAGCCCTGGTCCTTGTTGGGTTCTTTTAATTGCTACGAGGTCTCCAAGGTTATATTTCCGGGGTTTCTTACGTCTTAAATTATAATGCTTGCGATTTTCTTGTTGAATTTCCAGAATATTCTTCTTAGCTTCTTTTCGGAGTTCTTCTCTATCTTTCATGAATTGTTCTTCGACTGCACTGTTCAGGAGTTCAATAATTTGTAAATCTTCTTTCTGTTTCATTTTTGTGCCAAATAGTACTTCAAAGGGTGTTCTCTTAATGCTTCGTTGGTAAGTTGAATTAATGACTTGTTGAACTTTAGGAACATATTTAAACCATTTGGTCGGTTCGTCTTTGGACATTTTAGAGATTACTGAAATTATGATGGAATTAAGTCGCTCCACTTGACCATTAGCACGGGGAAGGCCAGTTGTTATTGTCTCATGTTTTATATTTTCATTTTGGCAATAATCAGCAAATTCTTTACTTGTAAATGCAGGACCTTTATCGCTAATAATTTTGGAAGGGTTGCCAAAAATATAATTTTGTTGTTGCAGTTTCGAAATGACTTCGGCAGAAGAAGTTGTTTTACAGGGATATAGCCACACGAATTTGGTAAATGAATCTATTAAAGACAAAATATGTTTATAGTTTTTGTTAGTCGATTCGAGAGGGCCTAGGTGATCAATGTGGTAAGTTTGGAGGGGAGTCTCCTCTTTGTGTAAGGGATGTAACTCACCTTCTTGTTTTCCACGTTTCCGATTATATAAAAGGCATGTTACACAATTTGCTATAACTTTATCAATCTTATTTGCCATATTAGGGATAAAAAATTCTTCATTAAGGAGTTCTTCACAACGTTTGCGTCCGAAGTGTCCTTTGTCATGAACGTGTTTAATGACGTTTAGCTGCATTTCATCCGGCACAACTACCAGATCGTAACCTTTATGATTTTTATAAAGAACGTTATTTTTGAGGAAATAGTTGTCATATGGCTTTGTTTTCAAAATTTCTTTGATGGCCTGTATATGTTCGTCGGTGTTCTGTGATTGTATGATTTTGGAAGTAAAACTGTCTTGAATGGTCATACATACGGGATTTCTGCTTAAAGCGTCGACGTGGCGCATACGTGTACCTTGTCTGTGTTCGATTGTATAATTATAATCAGCTAACATTAAAGCCCATCGAGCTATTTTGGTGCAAAGATCTTTTTTATTCATAGTTAGGGCAAATGCATTGCAATCTGTGACTATCTTGAAAGGAATACCTAAAATATAAACACGAAATTTTTTAAGAGCCTCGATGACAGCCAAAACTTCTAGTTCATAACTCGAATATTTACGCTCAGCATCTGTGTTTTTTTTGCTCATAAAGTAGACAGGGTGAAATTGATTATCAATAGAAGACTTTTGAAGGAGGACTGCTCCGTAACCATCAATAGAAGCATCGCAATGAACTTCTGTTTCATTACTAGGGTTATAAATGCTTAAAACAGGACCTGAAGCAAGAATGTGTTTCAACTGATTAAATGCATTTCGCTGTTGGTCACCGAAGTGAAATTTAGTGTCCTTTCTAAGGAGATCTGTTAAGGGCTTAGCTATTAAAGAATAATCTTGGATAAATTTACGAAAATATGAGGTTAGTCCGACAAATGAATGTACATCTTTTACACTTTTAGGTTCCGGAAAATTTAGAACAGCTTTAGTTTTGGAAGGAGATGGATGCAGTTGACCATTTTTAATGTGGTAACCCAGAAAATCAATTTCTCGCTGTAAAAAGTGGCATTTTTTTAGATTCAGTTCCAAACCATATTCGGATGCGGTTGTAAGAACGCGTTGTAATTTCTGGAGTCCTTCGGCTTCGTCTTCAGATGGTATTATAAAATCATCCATGTAGACGATGAGTACTTTTTCATTAATGAGATCGCGAAAAACATTATAGATATATCTCTGAAAAACTAAGGGAGCATCGCTAAGGCCATAATTCATGTATAGAAATTCAAATTGACCAGAATGTGTTACAAAAGAAGTGTATTTTCGGCTATTTTCTTCTACTTCGACATGAAAAAATGCATTTTTAAGATCAAGAGTAGTAAATACTTTTGCAGAGTGCAACTGATCAATAATGTCATCGATTACTGGGAGGGGAAAACGTTGTTTATGTGTTTTAGCATTTAGCTTTCTATAGTCAACACATAATCTATATGAACCATCTTTCTTTTTTACGAGGACAATGGGTGATGAAAAATTACTGGTGCTTTTTCGGATAATTCCCTTTTCAAGCCATTCAGAAATTTGTTTTTCGACAAATTCTTTCTCTATAGGAGCTAGGCGTCTGGGAGGACAAGTGACAGGAATTTCGTCTTTCAGATGAATTGATAATTTTACATCGGTAGTCTTTACTTTTCGGGGGGAATAATTTTGAATAAGTTCCGTAATTTTTGAACGTATAGTTTTATCGGTAATATGAGATAAATCAAGATTACTATCGTCTAATACTTGAGCAACATTAATCAGAAAATTATTTGACATATCTTCATTTTGCTTGATTTTTTGCATCGAAATATTATTTTGAGAAATTGTTAAAATACTCTGCTGTATAACATCTGTACCAATAATAAAATCAAAAGATATGGAATAATCTGGTACTACATAAACATTAGTGGTGTAATTAAAATCATCTATAGTAATATCCGTAGAGAAAAAACCCAGGGGTTTGATCATAGTATTTCCTAATCCAGTTAATGTGATTGTTGAATGTTCGAGGTTCGAAACCGTTGGGAGTTTGCGATAAATACTTTCTTTTAACAGACTTCTTTCACTTCCCGTATCGATCAAAGAAAGAACATTTACTGACGAAATAATTACTTGTTTGGTCATAAAAGTATTCGATGTAATGGTGGAAATATTGGATGTTTCAGGTTTATTTCTAGATTTCCTTGGTTGATCACATTGAGCCGACTTATGGCCAAAATTCGAACAATTAAAGCAGCGAGGGCCTTTGTCTTTATGCCTACATTGGCTACTTTTATGGTTGGCTAAACCACAGTTAAAGCAGAGAAGATCAGGTTTTGGACGAAAAGATTTCTCTTTTAATGGCATTTCTGGTTTAGATTTACGAAATTTAGTGTTCTCATAGTCATGCCGAATTTTATCATAAATTTTGAGCTTTTGTTTAAATTCTACTATAGATTGGCAGCCATATAATATTGATTTTCGAAAAACAGGGTCGGGTATACCGTTAATAATATACTGCATCAGTGCTGAATCTTCGATGTTACCGCGCGAACATAATTGTTTCATTACGAGAAAATATTCTTCAAGAGATTCATTTTCTTGTAATTTTCGTTTATTTAACATGTCATGTAACTCAGCAGAATTATAAGTAATGCCAAATTCAGAAGTTAAGAGTTGTTTAAGTTTTTCATACGAGTTAATGTGAAATTCTGTTTGTACCAGCAGCTGGGCTTTTCCTCGTAAGGATCGTTTAGCAAAAACAAATTTATGAAATTCTGATAGATTGAGCATGCTAGCGACATCGTCAAAATTACTTAACCAAATATTTATATCTTGAAAAGAACTACCGTCAAAAGGCGGTATAACGCTTTCAACATCATTAAAATTAATAGTAGATGGCAAAAAACTTTGAACTGGAAATTGCTTGTTTTTATCAAAATTTGATGATTCAGTATTACTTGCAGTGTCCTTATTCAATGTAGTATTATGTGAAGATATTTCAGGTTCCGAATCGGTATCACTTTCGTTTTGAATAATGTTAGCTTGCAGTGAATTTAAGTCTGAAAGATATGTCACTAATCTGGTTGCAAGTTCAGTTAAAGAACCTTCATTTGAGATACAGAGTAAATTACAAATTGTGATTAAATCGTTTAAAGAAAAATCTGCCTGAACTTTCGTAACTTTATTTTTGAATTCAGTGCTGGTCGTTTCGAAATCGAAACCAGTAAAGTCACGAATTCTTTTCCGGTTTGATCGATCACCATCAGTGTCGAACAATAATTTATGAAGGAGTTTAATTTTAGTAGTACGTTCATTTTTAAATGCAACCAGTGGCGTAGCTAAGGGGGTGCAAGGGGGGCGTCCGCCCCGGGCGCCGAGGCCTAGGGGCGCCAAATTGAGAGAAATTGTTATATATCTATATTGGGGTGAGGGCGCAAAATTTCTTGCTGGCCCCGGGCGCCAAAAGACATAGCTACGCCACTGAATGCAACTTCCAATTCTTTGATGTCGACTAGCTTCATAGTAAATATAAAATATGGAATAATTAACTCACCAGTAAAATGATATCCGACTTGAATCTGAAGAAAACAAACAGTTCATAATAATGAGAAAAAATGTTAAGTGGTCACTTCTGGCACCACTTTATAGGATGGACGAGTCTTGACACAAAATAAAAAGAGTTTTCTAACGGACACATACATTTATTGAGACGCGAACAGGACAAAAAAAATGAACAAAAAATAAAACATAGATTCGTTCGTTCTTAACAATCTTTAAAAAGTCTTAATACGTCGTAAATATTTTAGTTCTTAAAGGACTCATCTTATATCGTCGTTTTTAATTCGTTGGAATCATAGCGTCGTTAGCAATCGTCGAAAAAAATGTTCTATTTACGTCTTCCTAATTCTTCCACACTTCGCCACACAGCTTGGAAGCTTCGCGTTTCCTAATTAATCTCGTGCCGGCGTTTTGGAGTGTCCGATACAAGTGCAACAGAGAGGGAGTGCGAGAGTATCTCCCACAGTAATGTAACGGAATACTTTTGATTGTCCCTGTAATTGATCTATGCATCCGATTTTCATAAAATTTGAAATAACTCGACAAAATTATGTAAGAATTATGTATTTTAAATTTCAAACGTATAAAATACATTTGAAACTTTTTCCCCATTGACCGTAATGTAACGGAATACTTTTGATTGTCCCTGTAATTGATCTATACATCCGATTTTCATAACATTTGAAATGACTCGACAAAATTATATAATAATTATGTATTTTAAATTTCAAACGTATAAAATACATTTGAAACTTTTTCCCCATTGACCATAATGTAATTGAATACTTTTGATTGCCCCTGTAATTGATCTGTGCACCCGATTATCAAATATTTTGAAATAACTCGACAAAATTATGTAATAATTATGTATTTTAAATTTCAAACGATTAAAATGCATTTGAAACTTTTTTCCCCATTGACCGTAATGCTACGGAATCATTTTGATTCTCCCTGTATTTGATCTATCCATCCGATTTTCATAAAATTTGAAATGACTCGACAAAATTATGTAATAATTATGTATTTTAAATTTCAAACGATTCGGTTGGGTAGTTTTTGCGTTGTTATATGCGGACGGACAGACAGACGGACAGACAGACAGACAGACAGACAGAGGACAGACAGACAGACAGACGGACAGACAGACAGACAGACAGACGGACTGACTGAGCGACAACAATAGGTGCTACGTATTTACATAATTACGAACGCACCTAAAAAGTACAATTTCCCCGAAACTCTATAATGTCTCCCCCGAAGTCACTGAAGTGCCTCCCAGAGAAAAGTATCTGAATTCAACACTGAAAACAAGAAAAACATTTTATACTTTTCAAACTAGTCCATCACTTGAGATAACTTTGTAAAATCCTTTTTAAACTTTCGGGAGGGGCTTCAGCCCCCTTAGCCCCCTCCCTGGCTACGTGCCTGACCACCTGTAAACAAGGCGATATACACTAAACACTAAACACTAATCAGTTGCGGTTTATATCAAGGTAAGAGAATCTACAGTTTTGTGAAATTCTGTACATTGGCTCTCGAGATAAAGCGCGCACAAAATTTTTGTAACATACAGACTCACAGATTGACAGACAGACTCACATTCAGACATTTTGTAAAAACCAATAAACCGTGTTTAGAACCTTCTAAAACGTAAAAATCCATCGAAACCAGAAGTCAAAAATTTTCACGAATCCAATACTTTCTTCTTCTAAAGATAGAAAAAAGTAAAAGTCTAAGAGCCACCGCACAGGGCTGTAGCTATGGGGGTGCTATGGGCGGCTCAGTCCCCCCCCCTAAAACTTTTTGAATCTCCCCTGGAAAAGATTCCAAGGACCAAGGTCACTAAATGAACTTACCTTCCGAAAATCCAAATGAAATTCTGTTCAAAAATTTTATTTTGTTTCGAGGACCTTTCACAGTCTTGCAGAAATACTAAATTGTAACAAAAATAAGTGTTTAAACACTCGCTCATCATACTGGCACTAATGAAATTAACATGATGTTTAATATTGCAATAGTTATGCACTCGAATTTTTCATAAACCTATTCTTTTCTTAACATAAAATGAAGTCATATCAACACTTTAAGGGTGTACTTCGATTCAAACTGCTTATTTTTAGATTTATTTTTGAATTCACTTTTGCTCTCAAACTCATCAAACTCGCAGATTCTCTTATTTAGAAGCTACACAAGGTGCCGTGAGGGTCGATTCTTTGATAAATGCAGAAAATATTGCAAAAAAAAAACAATCAAAAACTGAATTTTGAACAGATTTTTCCGAAGCGGGAGGTTTGGGAACGAAAAAAAGTGTCATACTGAGAAGATAATTGTTCATAGATCAAATTCTAATGAATGGAGCGTAAACTAACATCACACGGCACCTTGTGCGTCTTTTCAAAAATCATCTCACTCAGCAAGTTTCATGTCTCTACTTTTAAAAATGAGCCTGAAATTGTATCGGAAAATTTCGAGCTGTTGAAGGTGGAAAAGCGTTTTTTCGAATACACCCTTAATAAGAAACATAGTATCTACGGTGTGAATGTTCATTAATTTATCTTTCTGCATCATAGAGAAAGTGAGAGAAAATATGAGCCCGCACCCCCTATAATTCACATCTAGCTACAGCCCTGGCTCGCCATCATAATACACAACATGCACGTTTTATATGTACAATATAAAATGAAAAAATAAAACACGTGTAAACTACTTATAAAATGCATTGCAATTCTAAAATTAAGCTTAAATGCATATTTAAATATTTTAATACATAGTAAAGCTCTATTACTGAATTACGGGTAATATTTTACTATCCCTTTGGCTCATTTTTGGCAAATTATATAAATAGCCAAACTGCTCGTAAATTATGCAAATTGGCACTACTTTTTGTGTCAATTTACCAATAAGTGTTTATAGCATATACAGGATAATATAGGTATTTAAGGAATTTTCTAGAATATATTGACAGATAGGGAATTTCATTAAATAAGATAAAATAATACTTTTGAATTAAAAAATTACATAATACAAAACAAAAACTTACCGGTTTTCACTTTCAAAGGTAACAAAGGTCCTTTTCCGTTTTCGAATACGAAAAAAAATCTAGCAAAATAGCCATGGCTGAAATTGGGGCCTGCATTTGGAACATGACTTTCATGAAAGCAATAAATGGGTGTGTTCCAATCTGAAAAATTCACACACGACCTGTTGAAACTGCTGTATCCAGTGTAATTAAAATAAATTACTAAAGGAAATGGCTCCAGTTTATGCCCAGTGATTTTAGTGCTCGTCGTTTTAGGTTTTAGATGTAACTTATAATACTTGTCGGTGTTTCTGCAGAAATGAAAACGGCATTCGATATTTTGGATAGAAAAAATAGGGCTTTTTCGAGATCTGTCCAAGAACGGAAATTCAGCGTACCATTCCATAAACTTTCCCGTTTTCCAGTCAGTAGAGAGTGCCATTTTTTCCAGATTCAAAATTGATAGTGATCAGGACCGGAGCAGAAGACAAGTCACTCAAAAAACTAGTGTTAGCTCAAGTTTTTACATAAATTCACGTGGACATAGAAGCAAGAAGCAAAAAGGAAAACAGAAAAACATGCCGTTAACCACAATCTTGCGGTAACAATAGTTTCAGAACTCTTCTTGGCGCTTTTATCGCCACTCTTACGTGATTTATTTTTGTTTATTATTACTTTTTTTAACATTTTCCAACAATGAAAAAGTTTTTTATTACTGTGTTTTGCAGGGGCTTGTGAAAACTGCGCCCGGGGTAAAGTCTCAATTTGGCGCCTCCTCCCCAAATTTTTTCTTGTGACAGGCTAACAAACAATGACGTGTGAGGGATAAATTTGGCACCCCCAAAATTTCTGCGCTCTTCGCGACCGCCCCGTTTAGCCCCCTCCCCCCCCCGTTTCGCACGGCGCTGGTGGTTTGTCTGTCTAACCAATGTTGAATTCAGGGGGGAGGGACATCCCCCCCCCGGAAAAATTGAGATTGTGTTTTTCAATAGTCAAAAGTGCAATTCCCTTTTAATATCCCCCATAGAGATGAAGTATTGTGGCTGAGGGTGACGCCAAAAATGTAATCCTAAAATCGAGAGGCGCCAACTCATATGGGCTCACGGGGCGCGAGCCCATCCAATTATTTGATATCTCTATCCAAACATTATTAACTGAGCCCACCCAATATTTATGTATTTGTTCAAAAAAATTTTCAGCCCACCCAATATCTTCCAAATGTTGGCGCCACTGCTAAAATCCGCTACATTTTGCGCAAACAAAACCACGTGCTTTCTCCGAAAAAGAAGAAAACTTTCAGTAATACAGTTTTTGATTCATAATGCAATGAAATGTTACTTTAACGCTTAAGGACCCACGCTAGGTACAGATAAAGACACGGATGATAATGTAAAGTCTCTGGGAGCGTTCTTTTCAAATATCTCGCTCAAATTGTAATAATTTTGCATGATTTTTTTGCACAAGATAGCTGAGAACGATCCACAACCGGCCTTGTTTTTACTTTTTCCATTTTGCTTTTACATTTTTTTATTACGATAATTTCCATTTCAGAACCGGTTTAAACCGGTTTCGAAAGTTAAAGTTTTTTTTTTTTTTTTTTTTTTTTTTTTTTGAAACCAAAACTGAAAAAGTAAAAACTAGGCCGGTTGTGGATCGTTCTCAGCTATCTTGTGCAAAAAAAATCATGTAAAAATATTAAAATTTGGGCGAGATATTTGAAAAGAACGCTCCCATAGACTTTACATTATCATCCGGGTCTTTATCTGTGCCTAGTGTTGCGCCTTAAATATAAGCAGATCAGTTTTATTTAGAGAAAAACGCACGACTGTTAACAAAGAATTTGGTCTGTATTTCACGAGATTATTTTGTTTGGGCCGAATGAGGGCATTTAAATTTGAGCGATAATGTCCATGATTTTGCAAGCCGATTTTACGACATACTTCACCTCCAACTATCTGTTTCCTCCATGAATACCACCCCCCCCCCCCCTCCACTGGAACCCCTTTCGGAGAAATGTGCTTAACACTGTGTTCCTAAAGTAACTCGCGTAAATACTCATGGACTGACGTACAACGGGTGTATGTTATTTGGGTTTTACACAGGGCCGTAGCTAGAAGTAAACAATAGGGGGGGGGGGTGTCTCACATTTCTCTCTCTCTCTCTCTCTCTCTGATGCAGAAAGATAAATTAGAGCATATTCACATTGTAGGTATTATGTTTCTTATTAAACTGTTTTAATAGCTTCATTTTATGCTAAGAAAAGTATATAATGAGGAAAATTTTAAGTGTATAACGTGTGCAAAATTAAATATCATGTTAGCTTCCTATGTACAAATAGGATAAGGGAGTGTTGAAACACCTATTTTAGGTATAATTTAGTAATTCTGTAAAACTGTGAAAGGGTCACAAAACTAAATTAGATTTTTGAATAGAATTCCATTTGAATTTTCGGAACAGAAATTTATCTAGTGACCTTGGAATCTTTTTCAGGGGGGGGGGGCTCAAAATATTTTAGGGGGGGCTGAGCCGCCCATAGCGCCCCCTTAGCTACAGGCCTGGTTTGCCAAAGCATGTTCTGTATTGAAAACGCATACATAGTTCTTTACAGGGGCATTCAAAATTATTCCATTATATTGTGGTTTGCAAGTGAAAAATATTTCCGGTGAATTTTAATAACGTTGAACTATTTTAAATATAACACAACTTATATACACTATTGAGGGGCACAAGAAGATGATTAATATGGAGTATATTATGTCTAGCACTTACAGTACACGTACAGGGCAACTCAAAATTATTCCGTTGTACTATGGTCTATAAAGAAAATCGTTTGTTGCGTACTTTAATGCTATTACTCAGTTCAAACACTATAAGAACTATTATACATAATATTATTAGTAATTTTAGCATTTCTGGACCCCCCATCCTTCCTTACGCTATCATGATAATTCTTCGAACACCACTTGCCACTTAAAAATAATGATGTTATTATCCGAATCTAAAAATTCATTTTAATATTGCATTTTTTTTTCTTTTATTTTTTTTTTCACACGATTGAAATGATACATTTATTATAACATTTATTATTCACACACTTTAAACAAAGAGAAGTTAATAAAATATCACTATTGTCTATAATGTGAAGCAACATTATATATCAAACAACAGTTTAAATAAATATTTTCTATATAAAATTATTACTTAAAAGCTTTTTGTTTTAAATTGCGTTCAACACCAGGGTTGAATTCAGATATTTGTCTATGGGAGGGATTTCTGCGGCTCTGGGGGGGGGGGGGGGGGGGTCATTTAGAGTTTCGAGAGGGGGGAAGAATTGCACTTATTTGACCATTATTTGACCATAAGATCTCAAATTTTCAGGAAAGGACATTTCAGTGCTCCGGGGAGGTGGGGATTATAACGTAGTTACATACAGTCGAACCTCCTTAACATGAACCTCAAGGGAAATCAAAATATTGTTCATGTTATCAGTAATCCGTGTTATCAGTATCAAATCTTTATATTCGTTTTTATAGGAGACTGTGAAAACAGTTCATGTTAAAAGTAATTCACGTTAAGCGTGTTCATTTTAACGAAGTTTGAATGTATTATTGCTTAAATATTCTATTTTTCATGTCCTTCCCTAATTTAACATTTTATCGTGAACTGAAAAAGCCATTTCAATATAAATAAATTCTACTATCCTTTATTAAATTATAATGAAGATACTAATTTTGTACTCTGTCAAATTCAACAAATTATTAAATGAAACACGATAACGTTACGCATTTAAAAATCATTTTCAGTTGTACTTTTCTATTATTTATTTGCAGATGAATTTAAGACCGTAATTTAAGTTAGCGATTGATTTATGTTTTGTGATTACACGCGGAGATCTGTTTATGACTCTTAAATTATTTGGATAAATGCAACACCGGATGTAATTTTATGAAATAATGTAAACAATCGTCTTTATTTTGTAGTCAGTAAGGTGTCATCCATGACAAGGTTATAATAATAAAATACAGATTAATGTGTGGAATTCCACCCCTTCTGATAGGTCATGGAAATTTAAATAATCTCATTGACTTTTCGTACAATGATTATTTTAGCTGAGTTTTATTTGGCAGTTTTCTGAACTCGCCATGGCCTAGATATGATATTTTTGGCACATAGAGGTATTGCTGCTTGTCGTCTCTTTTGCCTCAGACTTCTGTCTTAACCAAAAGTAAATTATATTTTTTGAACAGAATTTCATATAGATTTTTGGAACATAAATTCATTTAGTGGCCTTGAAATCTTTTCCAGGAGATGCTCAAAAAATTTTAAGGGGAGGGGGGTAAGCCGCTCTTAGCACCACCTTAGCTACGACCCTGTCCCTACTCCTCCCCGTGAGGCGGAAATTGCAGGGAGATACATTATTATTGAATGTATTATACATCGAAAAACTAATTATTAAATGCGTTTGAATAGCAATTATTTATGTAAGATGTAATTTGATAAAAAGTTATTTGATTTAAAATAGTAATACTGTGGGATATACTCTCGCATGTGGGCATACACTCTCTGTTGCACCTGAATTGGACTGTATTTCCCGCCCGGGGCCAGCAAGAAATTTTGCGCCCCCACCCCAATATAGATATATAATAATTTCTCTCAATTTGGCGCCCCTTGGCCTCGGCGCCCGGGGCGGACGCCCCCCTTTCCCCCCCCCCCCTTAGTTACGCCACTGATTTTCCTCCGCCACTCATTCACCGGAACTCTGCTTCGAGATTAAATTAGAAACGGGAAATAGCGAAGCTGTGTGACCAGGAGTGAAAAGAGGAAGAAAGTATATATAATGTTTTGAACGACGGCTAACGATGTTGATTAAAACTAAAGTGATGATTCCGACGATTTAAAAGCGAAGATTTAAGATGCAACGTTTAAAGAACTATAAAATATTTACGATGTATTAAGAGTTTTTAAAGATTGTTAAGAAAAGTAACGAAGAATGAATCTGTGTTTCATTTTTTGTTTGTTTGTTTTTGTTCTGTTCGTCAAATAATAAATGTATGTGTCTGTCAGAGAATAATTTTTATTTACAGTAAGGACTCGTCCATCCTATAATACTGTATTTTATTCACTTCTCTTTATCTGAATCTCCCATTCTACGAATAATAAATAAATAACCGTATCTTATGTCACTGCAAACAAAAGAAACAATTGGGAAAAATAAGAAGTTTTTTTAAACATTAGTAACGATTTCATCAGGAAAGATGGGGTTTTCTTCGAATGATCACGTATGATATATTAATGGTGGGGAGAAAGGGGGGGGGAGGGTCCGAAATTACTAAAAAGTCGACAACATTATATATGTACAGTCCAAACGAACTAATTTATCGCAAGAATATCCATCAACTAAAATAAGTTTTTTTTTTTTTTTTTTTTTTTTAATCACTGACTTGTCCTGTTTAATTCCATACACCCCCCATTTTAAAATGAAATGCAGTTGTTGTGATTTTTACCATAAGAAAAAGTAATATGAATATTTATACTTTATTAGCATAACTTCAAACCCAATAGTATCCATTACGCGATCTGAAAGAATTTCAAAAGAAGAAGTAAAATTACTGCACCCAGTGTTGATTTCACAGAGTGGCTCTATGGGGGGGGGGGCATAGCCCCGCGGGGGGGAGTTCCCCCCCGGGAAATTTGAGATTTTGTGTTTCCAATGGTCGAAATGTGCAATTTATCTCTTGGAATTCTATAATGTTCCTCCCCCAGAGCAACAAAAGTACTTCCCGGAGAAAAGCATCTGAATTCAACACGCAGTGCACCAACATGTTGATCAGAATCCCAATCATTAACAAAATATCTTTCTCAGCTAAATTTCTTATCGAAAACTAATAATAGTAACCCTGGATTTTGTTGATGTCTGCTCTTTTCAAAATAAACATTATACGCTTTTGAGATCCTTGACTCTGGCCGAAAATTAACGACCTAGTAGTGCAGCTGCGTCTACTCTTAAATTGCGTTTCACTTATATAGGAAAACACGTGTCAGTTTGTTTCTACTAATCGGATACCCTACCTATCGGACAATAATACCAATCGTTTATACCTCGTTTGTACCCGTTTGTACCAGCAATCTTTTCGTTTGTACCTCATTTGTACTAGAGTAATATAGAATTTTTAGTGGGGGGGCTGGAGAAACGGCCAGCCCCCCCCACCTCAACATTTATAAAAATGAATAGTGCCAATCGTTTATACCTCGTTTGTACCAGCAATTTTTTCGTTTGTACCTCATTTGTACTAGAGTAATAAAGAGTTTTTAGTGGGGGGGGGGCTGGAGAAATACCAGCCCCCCACCTCAATATTTAAAAAAATGAATAGTGCCAATCGTTTATACCTCGTTTGTACCCGTTTGTACCAGCAATCTTTTCGTTTGTACCTCATTTGTACTAGAGTAATAAAGAGTTTTTAGTGGGGGTGGGGGGCCTGGAGAAACGCCAGCCCCCCACCTCAACATTTAAAAAAATGAATAGTGCCAATCGTTTATACCTCGTTTGTACCCGTTTGTACCAGCAATTTTTTCGTTTGTACCTCATTTGTACTAGAGTAATAAAGAGTTTTTAGTGGGAGGGCTGGAAAAATACCAGCCCCCCACCTCAACATTTAAAAAAATGAATAGTGCCAATCGTTTATACCTCGTTTTTACCCGTTTGTACCAGCAATTTTTTCGTTTGTACCTCATTTGTACTAGAGTAATAAAGAGTTTTTAGTGGGGGGGGGGCCTGGAGAAACGCCAGCCCCCCCACCTCAACATTTAAAAAAATGAATAGTGCCAATCGTTTATACCTCGTTTGTACCCGTTTGTACCAGCAATTTTTTCGTTTGTACCTCATTTGTACTAGAGTAATAAAGAGTTTTTAGTGGGGGGGCTGGAGAAATACCAGCCCCCCACCTCAACATTTAAAAAAATGAATAGTGCCAATCGTTTATACCTCGTTTGTACCCGTTTGTACCTCATTTGTACTAGAGTAATAAAGAGTTTTTAGTGGGGAGGCTGGAGAAACGCCAGCCCCCCCCCATTTCAACATTTAAAAAAATGAATAGTGCCAATCGTTTATACCTCGTTTGTACCCGTTTGTACCAGCAATCTTTTCGTTTGTACCTCATTTGTACTAGAGTAATAAAGAGTTTTTAGTGGGGTGGCTGGAGAAACGCCAGCCACCCCCCCACCTCAACATTTAAAAAAATGAATAGTGCCAATCGTTTATACCTCGTTTGTACCAACAATATTTTCGTTTGTACCTCATTTGTACTAGAGTAATAAAGAATTTTTAGTGGGGGGCAAGAAAAACAGCCAGCCCCCCACCTTAATATTTTAAAAAAATGAATAGTGTGAAACGTTTAGACGTCGTTTGTAATAGTTTTACCCAAAAATCTTTTCGTTTGTACATCATTTGTACTAGAGTAATAAAAAGTTTTTAGTGGGGGAGCTGGAGAAACGGTCAATCCTCCACCTCAATATTTTAAAAAATGAACAGTGGCAATCGTTTATATTTCGTTTGTACCTGTTTGTACCAACAATTTTTTCGTTTGTATCTCATTTGTACTAGAATATTAAAGAGTTTTTAGTGGGGCGGAGGGGCTGAGAAACACCCATTTTTAGCACTTTCCAACAAAGTTGAAAAGTGCTTATGCATTCGGTTTGTCTGTCCGTCTGTCCGTCTGTCCGCGCTCTAACGCCTGTAAATATACTCGGATTGCTATGAAATTTTTATACGTTATTGAGGTTTACCCTAGCACGAACCCTATTGAAAATGAAGTATCTACCATGATTATTTTATATACAGGGCGAATCAAAAATTACCCATTACATTACGGCCTATGGGGAAAAATCGTTAATATACTCGGATTGCCGTGAAATTTTAGGACGTTATTGACGTTTACCCTAGCACAAGTCCTATCGAAAATGAAGTTTCTACCATGATCAGTTTATCTACAGGGCGAATCAAAAGTTTCCCATTACATTACGGCCTATGGGGAAAAATCGTTAATATACTCGGATTGCTATGGAGTTTTAGGACGTTATTGAGGTTTACCCTAGCACGAACCCTACTAAAAATGAAGTATCTACCATGATTAGTTTATCTACAGAGATAATCAAAAGTTTCCCATTAGATTACGGCCTATGGGGAAAAATCGTTAATATACTCGGATTGCCATGAAATTTTAGAACGTTATTGAAGTTTATCCTAGCACAAGTCCTATCGAAAATGAAGTTTCTACCATGATTAGTTTATCTACAGGGCGAATCAAAAGTTTCCTATTACATTACGGCCTATGGGGAAAAATCGTTTCAAAGGAATTTTAAAGATGTTATACCCTGTCAAACATATTAAAATATGCATTCTATAAAATATAAGGTGAAAATGTAGCTATTATTCATTTACAGGGCCACACAAAAGAATTCCATTAGATAATGGTAAAAGGAGGAATTGTGTGTGACATATTTTAAATATATTAAGCTTTTTCATGTATAATAAAATTGATATATGTCACTGAAGCTTAATATAAATTATACGCTACTGTCTTGCATAATATGAAGTACATAGCATTTACAGGGCCATACAAAAGATTTCAAATAGTATATTCTTTCCGAAGTACCGTATATGTGTCTAATTATGGCTGATGGAGGGATGAAATGCATTTTCATTATGATAATCGCGTTTATATTTCGCTAAATATATGCACATTATATGGTGTGTATAAATGTTATAGTTGATATACAGGGCTACCCAAAAGAGCTCACCAACTTTACTGAATATGAGCGTAAATTATTTAAAGGTGGTTCTTAAATAAGCTGTGCATTTTTACGCTGAGCTGCATTCAATTTACTGAGAAATGTTTGCAGAATATAGATAATTGGATATACTGGGCCACGCAAAGAATTCGGTACATGGACGCCTATAAATGATGATTTATGAGAATGTGATTTCAGTTGTTTTAAAAGTGCTTTAGTTTACAATAAATTTTAGCCTAATGCTGACGTGTAATAAAGATACAATGTAAATTACAGGGCTGAACGAAAGTATCCAAGTATGTTTCCATCTAATAGCATGAATTGCTGAAAAAGAAATTTCAAGCTACTGGGTATTTTCTTGCTAAGCTAAATTTTCCCATTATATGAACTGACATACGAAATACAGGGCTGTTCAAAAGTACTGGAATACATATTTGGGTATATTTGGCTATACACTATTATTTCCCTAAATAACAAAGTTTTGTTAAAGATTTCATTAAGTGTTGGAAAGTTCTTCATAATCTATGCTTAACGCATGATTTTTCTTACTTGTAATATTTAAAAAGATGAACAGTGTCAATCGTTTATACCTTATTTGTACGCGTTTGTACCAACCATCTTTTCGTTTGTACCTCATTTTTCCTAGAGTAATAAACAGTTTGTATTTGGGGGGCTGTAGAAACGGCCAGCCTCCTGCCTTAATATTTAAAAAACTGAATAGCGCAAATTGTTTTTACCTCATTAGTGCCCGTTTGTGCATTCAATATTTTCATTTATACCTCATTTGTACTAGAATAATGATTTTTTTCGAGGATCACGAAAGATTCGTGTCTTTCTTTTATTATAGAAAGACAAAAGAAGCATAAAGAAAGAGCCTGTTGATAAAAACCTATACGAAGTATATTTAAAAGATTGCTCCCCCCTCATACTTAGCCCTTTCAAGAGCAGAAAAATTCTCTTTATAGAAAGATGAAATAATTGACTGAGACACAAAAAAATTATACTGTAGACTCCATTAAATCCGAAATTTTAAAAGCCGCAACTCTCTGAAATCCACACATAATTTACAAAGGTAAACAATGAAGTATTCATTTCACATGTAGGGACAAAATTTGAACATTTAATTTTTATATAAATTCTATATATATTTTAATTTGTAATTTTCATATTACTGAATTCATGCTTTTTCATGTAGGAAGAATAAATTTATTTCTGAAAAAAATCAAGATATGCTAATATCACTGGTAATCTCAATATTTTTGCCAAATATATTTATGCATTAATCAAGCTTTTTTTGTTTTTCATGCACAATCAATAGATTTGCTTTAAATTTTGAATGTAGGTTCATACTGATAAGATGCTTCCCTGATTAATTTTGGGGGACTTTTATGTTTATTTTAAAGTCTTCTTTGCTATGCAATACACACAAATATAAATTCTAAATAATAAAGACCTAAAATAAAAGTCAAGTTAGTAGATTATTAACTAAATGATTACAATAAGTGTGTATCATAAAGATTGCAAACTAAATTCCAATTTTGGCAGATCTTAAGTCATAACAGTAGGGAATATTATAAAAAGTTATAGATATGCAGCAGGAAAAATGAAGTGAACATAAATAAGGAAAGAAAGAAATACACCAATTAATCCGCCATGCAGCAGTAAAACAACGTATTTTAAAATTATAAAATTATGTCTATGCTAAAAATGAAAGTGTGGAATATTCCAAAAGTGTAGATGCAATATATCAAATTATCTTACAATAATAATATATGTAATGTACATATATACATATGTGTTTGTGTGTGTTTATGAGTTTTATAATTAAAATTAGGTGGTCACACTGTATGACCACCGCGATCGAAAGGATTAAAACAGGAGTTCTCAAATTGTGGTATTAGTACTAGTACTGGAAGTTTTAGATAAATGGAACTAATACTTCGGCATATGTTGAGTTGACATTTCATCTTCCTGAATTTTTTATTTTTATACGTAAAGAGTATTTATGTTCGCTATTTAAATACATCAACATTTATCACCCAAAATTATTTATTTTATAGTGTTTTTTCTGTATTAGATTTGAAATTTTCCTCTGGTGGTAAACGGTTTGTGAACTTCAATTTAGTGGTACGTCTATTTAAATGTTTGAGAATCCCTAGATTAAAAGATTCAGGTAAAAGGTTGTTTCACAGACACACCATCGATTAAAAATTATTTTATTAGACAAATAAAACTGATACACAAACGAAAACATTGTTGGTACAAACGAAAACATTCAGTATAAAGGTGGGTGAATACAAATCACGATATACATTTTTTAAAACATTGAGGTAGAAGCTGGTCATTTTCCCCACTCAAAGTGAAAAACTTTTATTACTCTAGGTAAAAATGAAGTATAAATAATTGGCACTATCCGTGCCAACAGGGGCGTAAATCCCGGGGGGGTTTGGGGGGGTGCAGCACCCCCCCAGAAGAAATCAGTCGGAAAATTACCAGATCGCTCGGAAAAAGTATCTTTAGTCGGAAAAAATAGTATTAACCTATAAAAACTTATAAACTGGAAAAACGGAAATATCATTCGGAAAATTTACCGTTTAATCGGAAAGTCGGAAGAAATAGCATTATGTATTACCCTATAAAAACTTATAAATTAGAAAAATGGAAAAATCAGTCGGAAAAACTCTTGTTCGATTGGAAAAAATGACATTAACTTATAAAAACTTATAAATTGGAAAAACTAAAATATCATTCAGAAAATTTTTCGTTTCCATCGGAAAAAAAGCATGTTTAGTCGGAAAGAACAGTATTACGTATTAACCTATAAAAATTTATAAATTGGAAAAACGGAAAAGTCAATCGGAAAAAAATTATATTAACCTATAAAAACTTCTAATTTGGAAAAACGAAAATATCATTCGGAAAATTTCCCGTTCCATCGGAAAAGGCATGTTTAGTCGGAAAAAACAGTATTACGTATTAACCTCTAAAAGCTTATAAATTGAAAAAACGGAAAAATCAGTCGGAAAATTTCTTGTCCGATCGGAAAAAAATGGTATTAACCTATAAAAACTTATAAATTGAAAAAAAAAAAATATCATTCGGAAATTTTTCCGTTCCATCAGAAAAGGCATGTTTAGTCGGAAAAAATAATATTACGTATTAACCCATAAAAATTTATAAATTGGAAAAATGGAAAAGTCAGTCGGAAAAATTCTTGTTCGATCGGAAAAAAGTATGTTTAGCCGAAGAAAAAGGTATTAATCTATAAATATTTATGAATTGGAGAAATATTTTTGTACTTTTGAATTAAATAAGAAAAACAAGTTAGATCGAAGAAAACCTATAAAATTTTATTCTTAGTCGGATTTATTTCCCCTTGTAGTTTCTAATAAGAAAAAACAATTTATAACGAAGAAAACAAACTTATTCTTAACCGGAACTAATTAATTGAACTAATTGATAATTTATTAATTAATTTAATTTACTAATTAATATAAATTATCAATATATAAGATTTTTTTTTTTTTTTTTTTTTTGGATAAAACTATTCAGAAAAATTTTGATTTGTCAAATATTGTGTACTCGGAAACTTCGATATGACGAAAAAAAAATATTTATGTACATTTTGTAGCAATGTTAATGTTATTTGTAACTGTGGTATTTTGAGTAAAACCTTAATATTCCGATTTTTTTTTCTGTGCCTTTTGACTTCGAAATATCGAAATCCACCTGTATTTATTTACTACAGGAAAGTTTTTAGTTTAGTCTCGAAATTTTAAGCTATACTGATTGAAGTGAAGAAACTCCTATTTTTTTTTTTTTATCTAAACTTTAAATTTAGTTAGAAATATGTATCACGGAATTTAAATGGTATCCGATGAAAATTCAAAACTGAAATACAAATATTTAATATTTTTCCATATCGAAATCTGGATGTTTTCCACTCTATACAAATTTTACCTTTAATTGAAAATAATTATGGTTTTATTTTTTCCTACTAACTAATATTGTGTTTTCTTTTTATTGTATTAAAAAATATATAATTAAAAATGTGAAACTGTTTTTATTTACCTTTTTACGTAATTTTGGATTGATTTAAAAAAGTGCTTAAGAAATATATATAATATAGGATGAAAATTGAAAATACCCAAATACTTTGAATTTTTATCTCGAAATAATATGAATATTTTACAGTATACGAGTATATTTCTCTCAGAAATAATACGTTCGTTTTTTTTTTTTTTTTTTTTTTTTTTTTTTTTTTTGCATCAATTGTATTCATTTTTTTTAAAATATTTTTATTAATACTACATACTACTCCATTTCGTTTAGTCCGAAAAATAAGGGGTAACATCAAGTTGTTACGCTGTTTTAAAGTTTGTCGTTAGAAAGAATTAAAACTTATATTAAGAAATCCCGTATTTTTGACAAATTTTTGTCTAAAATATTCCTCAAGCAAACAAATTTAAAAAAAAAACAAAAACAGCTAGAGATTTTAACTGGCTTCTGAAAAATAGGAAGATAAAACACTTTTTTTCTCTCTTCAAAGTAAACCTTGGGCACCTAGACAACTGGGCGCTGAACTTCCTGTCCTATGTGTCAATTATAAAACAAGCAGCACCTGCATTAACTCTTTGTTTAAACAACCGTTAGTATTCAAGCTCATAGTACGACATCATTCAATTACAAAATGTTGATGCGAGAATATTTTGGTATTTGGTTAATAATTCAATATTTTTGCATCAGTTATGTCCTCACCTAAATTTAAGAGACAAAAAAGTACAATCTGCGTTACGTAATTCTATTTTCGATAATGATTACAGGAACACGCATAATAAACAAAAATATGCTGATAAAATTTCAGCCCATATACGTATACCGTTTTGCATTCCTGGAGTTCCAAAAAAACCTTTTGAAGTAAGTAAATTACTTTATTACAGAATATTTTAGATATATAAAATGTGTAAATAACTATTGTTTTCATATTTAATAATAGATTTATTTATTTATTTACTTATTTATTGAGGGGAGATAAATTATTTAATAATTTGTAAAAATGTACTGTTATTCGATATATATTAACTTTTTTTAACAGTTTGTATCGCAATTCCCGAACTATTTGCTAGTTTTGTTTCAAACTGGAGATGACAAGCTAGTTATTATTTAAATTTCATGAAGTTATTATTATTTTTAACTAATTTTTTTCTTTCAATATATTTGCTTTCTTTTTTGCCAACTATTTTACAATTCGCAAGTCAATGTATTTAGTATTGTGCATGAAGTTAAAACTGTACTATGGATCTTTTTATATTTTATCAATATTATTTCATTAATACTATGAAAGTTAATTTATTTTTTGAAGTTCAAATGTCAATGTATGTAAAATATTCTATATTTTAAAAACTTTGTTATAGTACCAGATATAATAATTTTGTCTCACTGCGTAACAATAATATAATTATTATTTTGTACATAGATTTTTTTTTTTGTGTGTATGTGTGTGTGAGTGTGTGTATAAATCAAAATTTAATCATTTGAAACTTGAAAATTTCGGCCTTGGGAGAAGATAAAATGACGCAACTTTTGATTGTTTAAAGCTAATTAATGATTAAATCGATCTTTAAACCTCTTTTGCAATTTGAAATTTTTTAATGATACATTTTTTTTTTTTTTTTTTTTTTTTTTTTTTTTTTTTGAGCCTGGTGTGCTTGTGTGTGTGTGTGTAGGGGAAGGGGGGTTGCAGAGAAACAAGAATTTTAATTTTGACTTATGCATTTCGTTTTTTTGTTTTGTATTTTGTGCATGTTTACATACGGCGACAGCAAACTGTTGGCTCTATTTAATTGCCTTATTTATTTATTATTATTTTTTAAAGAATAATTTGAGTATAATTTGAAAACACAATGAATTCGCACCTGAAAACTTACATACTTTGCTTTAATAATTTGTTATTTATCTATATAATGCATCTATTATATTTATATGATATATCTAGTATACATTTTATCTAATGGCTGGGCAACGGCGGGCGAGTCAGCTAGTAGAGATATCTATACATATATAAAATAGTTTGTCCTGACTGACTGATAATCAACGTTCGGTCCAAAATATTGAATGTAGAACCATGAAAATTGGAGAGAAAATACTTCTTATGATGTACCTGTCCACTAAGATGGAATTTTTGAAATTACCCCCCCCCCCTAAGAGGGACAAGCGGCGGGACGGGGTCAAAAATTTTGGAACAACTTACCATATCTCAGCAAACATTTAAGGTAGGAGCGTGAAATTCCAGTAAATAAATCTACTAAAAATGTTATTAAACACATAATCCAACGATTTTCGAAATCCCCTCTCAAGGGGTTAAAAGGGGGGGGGGTCGAAAAATTTAGGACATTTCGCACATCTGAGCAGTTTTTCTTTATAATAGCATGAAACGGCAGAAAATAAAATTATTAAAAACACATTAAATAAGTGTTTCAGCAATATCTATAAATTTCCACTCCCGAGGGGGTTAAAGTGGGGGTGGAAAAATTCCATACTTTTTGGACCATGTGGCGTATCATAAGAGAGCCCTCAGATCACTCTTTCATATTATAAACCTTTCTCCCCTCCCCCTGACCCCCTCCAATTTCCCGACCGTGGACAATTTTCGATCTTTTTTTTAAACTGTAGCATTTTATCATTTAAGATCGGATTTTTTTACAGGGCCCTCCGATAAATATTATTTATGATATATGAAAAATTCACAGTTAGAGGAAGAGTCTACTTTGGGAGGGAAAATATTTCCTAAATTTGGTCTACATCTCTCTTGTGGTATATTGTTGGATACCACTTAGTCCTCACAAGTCACCGCTTTTCTAAATTTAGCCGACACCTTTCGTGTGTTATATCGTTGGAAAGCCCTGCGACTGCTTATTCATATTATGCACTACCCATGTTCCTCTCGGGTGGCACGATTATTTCATCAGGAGATCGTCTACTAATGGGGAAAATATATTGTTATATAAGACTAATAATAGCATAATATAAGATTATTTGACTATCTCGATACACTAAGTCATAATTATCTTGAGAATTGCAATATATATATTAATGTATATATATCTATGAATATATATGTATATGTATATATATATATAGTACATATATTAGTCCTCATGTTGGCCATAGTACTCGGAAATTTTCCTTCTTGAAAGTCGGAAATTTATGAGCCTACACCCCCCTACGCGACAAGAGTGGTTTACGCCCCTGCGTGCCAATTATAACAACAGTTAATATTGAATGCATGCTTTTTAAATACTGTTTTTTTTTTAATCATTCTAGCACAGCTTAAAATTAAACGAAAAGATTGTTAATATAAATGGATACAAAGGAGGTGAAACGATTGGAGCCATTTATTTTTTTAAATATTGAGGGAGGGATTCTCACACTCTCTCCATCTCCCACGAAAAGCCATTTATTACTCTTGAGCAAATGAGGTACAAACAAGATATAAATAAATAACACTACCTTTTTTTTATTATTTTTTCTATCTTTATAAGAAAAAAATATCGTTTTCGGGAAAATTTTCGAATTCCCGTTTTCGACGGATTTAGAAGTTTTAGGAGTCAGAAATTCCAAAAAACCAACAGTGAGTCTATTTGTCTGCATGTGACATAAATTTTGTGGGCACTCTATTTTAAGAACTAATGCATGGAATTTATTAAAAATATATATTTAGTTAGTCTTTGATATAAATTGGTGCTGATTAGATTTTGGTGTAAATCACACAACAGGTAACGCTGCTATGCTGCCTTTTGTAAGATTACCGTAATAACTATATCCAGAATGTCATCAGACTTCAGATTAAGTTAGTCCTTGACATGAATTGATGTTTTTTTACGTTTTTGTGAAAACCGCCACCTATCGGTGGCGCTGCTATGCAGCATTATTTAAAAATTTCTGCAATCGCTCAGTCTTCAGGTATAATGCACAAATTTTTATGAATTTGGTTAGTCCGTGACATGAGTTGACATTTTCTACATTTTGGTGTAAATTGGTTAATAGGTGGCGTTTCTATGCTGCATTTTGTTTTTAAAGAATTCCTCAATAGCTCTATTTCAAGAACTAATTCACGGATTTCCATCAAACTTCAGATCGATAAGTTCTTGACAGGAATTTATGCTGTTTATATTTTGTTGTAAATAACTCTTTAGTTGGCGCTGCTATACAGCATTTGTTACGATATCTGTAACAACTCTCAAGAACTAATGCACGAATTTCTATCCAAATTCAGATTCAGTTGACATGAATTGGCTTTGTATACATTTTGGTGTGAATCGCCTAACAAGTAACGCTGCTATGCTGTATTTTGTAGGATTTACACGATTTTAGCGATACTCATAACTCAAGAACTAATGCATGGAATTTCATATCTTTAAAATTCTCTTGATGGGCATAGATTACAATTTAATTTTGGCACTGTAATGGAAAATTTCGAAAATTTAACATCTATGAGATGGAAGAAAGTTTTGGGATTGCCATTAGCGACCAGTTTTGAAAAGGATACTTCCCATTTCTCCAATCCTCTTCCCTAATTTTATTTTTCTAAATTCCTATTTTTTTTTTTTTTACCATTAATTTTTTTTAATATTCTACTAAAGCTGAGGTACAAACGGTAAGACTGTTGGTACAAATGAATACAAAGGAGGTATAAGGGATTTCGTTATTTATTATTTCAAATATTGAGACAGGGGTCTGGAGTTTCTCCATCATCACACAGAAAACCGTTTATTACACTGGTAAAAATAAGGTATAAAAGGGTTATAAAAGACTGGGGCTATCTGGTTTTTTTTCCTATTTTAATATTGAAATGTGCGCTTCCAGTGTCCTCAACTTACTAAAAACTTTTATTATTCTAGTACAGATGAGATAGAAATTAAACCACTGTTTTTACAAACGAGTACAGTTAAGATATAAACGATTGGATCAATTCATTTTGTAAAATTCTAAAATTGGAACTTCCCGTTTCTCCAGCCTCCCCTACCCCCACCTCATTAAAAGTTGCTTATTATTCTAGTAATGTTGACGTACTAACTAAAAGAATGAAGTATAAACGATAGGCTGTACTTATTTTTTTAATATTGAGGTGAGTGGTAGTCGATTGACCAGAACCCCCCCCCCTTTCCTCGAAAAAAATCATTATTCTAGTACAAATGAGGTATAAATGAAAATATTGAATGCACAAACGGGCACTAATGAGGTAAAAACAATTTGCGCTATTCAGTTTTTTAAATATTAAGGCAGGAGGCTGGCCGTTTCTACAGCCCCCCAAATACAAACTGTTTATTACTCTAGGAAAAATGAGGTACAAACGAAAAGATGGTTGGTACAAACGCGTACAAATAAGGTATAAACGATTGACACTGTTCATCTTTTTAAATATTAAAATGGGTGTTTCTCAGCCCCTTCGCCCCACTAAAAACTCTTTAATATTCTAATACAAATGAGATACAAATGAAAAAATTGTTGGTACAAACAGGTACAAACGAAATATAAACGATTGCCACTGTTCATTTTTTAAAATATTGAGGTGGAGGACTGACCGTTTCTCCAGCTCCCCCACTAAAAACTTTTTATTACTCTAGTACAAATGATGTACAAACGAAAAGATTTTTGGGTAAAACTATTACAAACGACGTCTAAACGTTTCACACTATTCATTTTTTTAAAATATTAAGGTGGGGGGCTGGCTGTTTTTCTTGCCCCCCACTAAAAATTCTTTATTACTCTAGTACAAATGAGGTACAAACGAAAATATTGTTGGTACAAACGAGGTATAAACGATTGGCACTATTCATTTTTTTAAATGTTGAGGTGGGGGGGGGCTGGCGTTTCTCCAGCCACCCCACTAAAAACTCTTTATTACTCTAGTACAAATGAGGTACAAACGAAAAGATTGCTGGTACAAACGGGTACAAACGAGGTATAAACGATTGGCACTATTGATTTTTTTAAATGTTGAGGTGGGGGGGGCTAGCGTTTCTCCAGCCCCCCACTAAAAACTCTTTATTACTCTAGTACAAATGAGGTACAAACGAAAAGATTGCTGGTACAAACGGGTACAAACGAGGTATAAACGATTGGCACTATTGATTTTTTTAAATGTTGAGGTGGGAGGGCTGGCGTTTCTCCAGCCCCCTACTAAAAACTCTTTATTACTCTAGTACAAATGAGGTACAAACGAAACGATTGCTGGTACAAACGGGTACAAACGAGGTATAAACGATTGGCACTATTCATTTTTTTAAATGTTGAGGTGGGGGGGCTGGCGTTTCTCCAGCCCCCCCCACTAAAAACTCTTTATTACTCTAGTACAAATGAGGTACAAACGAAAAAATTGCTGGTACAAACGGGTACAAACGAGGTATAAACGATTGGCACTATTCATTTTTATAGATGTTGAGGTGGGGGGGCTGACCGTTTCTCCAGCCCCCCCCCCCCCACTAAAAATTCTATATTACTCTAGTACAAATGAGGTACAAACGAAAAGATTGCTGGTACAAACGGGTACAAACGAGGTATAAACGATTGGTATTATTGTCGAAAAAATTTCAGTTGGTGGGGGGGCTGGCGAAATGCACCTCCTGGTTTTAGTATTATTATTAGCTTCTATTTGTAACTAGACTTTGGGAATCACCATAATACTTACCCACCTGGAATATGCGTGATATAAAATATTATGCATAATACAAAATAAAATTTCAACATATATTTAAATATTTTTAATACATAGTAATGCGTTATGGAATGTATGGCATATGTTATGGAATTGCGGATGCTATTTGACTGTACCATTTCGACAAATTATATAAATCACAAAACTACACTTGCAAAATTATTCAAATTGGCATAACTTTTACATTAAAAGAACGAAAAAACAAACAAATATGCCAAAGATTAATAAAAATAAACCATCGAATTAAAAATAACTTGATGACGTATAAAACACGTGTAACTTGTTTAATGTCAAGTGAATGTGACATTTACGATAATGTTAAATTAGCATTTAATCTTATAGTTTGGCGATAATTTTTCAGTTAGCAAGATAATCAAGTAGAGATGAACTGCGTAAAAGAAACATCCTCATAACTACAAAACTGATAATCATATTGTAATGACTGATGATGTGTTTTTTTGTTTTACTTATCGGCGCCCGCTTTTGGGTCACGTGACCAGCGGACGAGAGTGTGGGGAGAGGAGGGGGTTACGAACGCAGAGAGAGAGGTGTGTGTGCGGAGGTAAGAGGTAGACCTGCGAATGTTGGATGCAGGTAAAAAAAAAGAATTAAAACATTATCCGGGAAATTGGGATATGTATGTGCTACGGGCACGATCTTGATCTGTTGTGAAAGAAGAGTAGTTAGAAGTTCTTGAAAGAAATATGAGATCCGGATATTTACATATATATATTTAATTGTTTGTGTTTCAAGTCTTGTTGTATTCGTCCCTGTCATTTGTGTTCCGTGTGTGTAATTAAACTTTTGTTCTCATCAAAGCTTGATTCCTTGGATTCTTTTGGATTACTTAAAAGCACACAGGTGTTTCGTAAAAATTTATGAAGAAAATAGGAAGAGCGTATATCACACGTTCTCTTTCGAGAACCAGAGGTAAGTGAAACTACTTTTTATAGTTCTGGAAATAAAATTGGAAGATATAACTTTTGTGCATTAACAGAAGAAACATAAATATTAGATTAATGAATGTTACAATGATTCTAAAGAGATAATCGTATTAGAATTGAAAACAAGTATTGTTCTAAGTATATTCTAGTGTATGATTATAATGAATGATTATATTATTTAGTGATTATAATTATTGATAAAGATAGTAATCGTTAAAAAAAAAGAATATGTTCACCGTTAAAGGGTTAAAAAAAGAGGACCTGGTCATTGTAGCCACAGAATTAGGCTTAAAAGTAGAGCCAGATCATAGAATAGTGGATTTAAAGGCATTAATCGAAGGGAGCGAACAATATGACAAGGATTTCGAATTCGTAAAAGAATTCCTTGTTACAACGGTATCAGACCGCATTTCAAAAGAAAGACAAGAGACAGAGGCCCTTAAAAATGAAAAAGAATATGTTAATTCTGAGCAGAAAACAGCGTTAGAATTAGAAAAAACGAAATTAGAAGTTATCAAACACCAATTAGAAATGGCTAAACTGCAGTCTGAGAACAGAAATTCTGATGGTGGGGGGGGATGGACAAAATCCCAAAACTAATTCGTTAGAAGCTCTAATTAAAAGCGTTAAAACTTTAACTATTGCGATTCCTACCAAACCTGAATAGTGGAATTTATTTTTTTCTTCGCTCGAAAGGGCGTTTGAATTAAAGAATGTCGCGGAAGATTTGAAAGTTGAAATACTGTTTAATTTAGTAGGGGAAAAAGCTGCGCATTTATTAGTATATGCAAATTCAGATGAAATGAAGGATTATCAAAAGGTTAAAGCTTTAATTTTAAAAGAATTTCAACCCACCCCTGAAGCTTGTCTTCAAAATTTTCTTTCGGCAAAGAGGGCGAAAAATGAAAATCACATGCAATTCGCATCTAGGTTAAGAGCGAATTGGGATTTTTATTGCGAACTTAGAAAGGTAAATGATTTTGATGCACTTAATGAATTAATAGTTAGTGATAGATTAATGGATGCGTTAGACTCAGAGGCGCGAAGCTATGTCAAAATAAAACAGTTAGATAATTGGTTAAAAGCGCGGGAAATTGCGGAATTATGCGATAATTGGTTTACATCAAAAGGTAGAACCTTTTCTGAGTTATATGATAAATCGACAAATTGTCAGGGTTCTGATGATTCTGCATCTGGCAAATATATTCCACCGCATCTAAGAAATAAGTTTAATTCGTGTAATGATAGGAAAAAGTCTGTGTGCAAATTGTGCCGTCAAATCGTTCATTTACGTTTTTGTCCTAATAATAATAATAAAGAAAAAGAGAGGTCGGGAAATTCTCATTATCAAATGAAAAAAGATTCTACCGGAAAAAATAAAGACGAAAGGTTGATAGCGAAAGTGACAGCTCTATGCTTTGAAAATGACGCAATAAGTACTCAACCATTGCAATACGATGAAATTTGGGTGGGGAAACAAAAAATAAAGACATTAATTGACAGCGCTGCTGAGATTCCCGTTATAAATTCCAATGAAATACCAGAATCATTTAAAAATAATGAAAATTCATCAATTCAGTTGATTTCAGCTTTTGGCGAGCAAATTACTGCTGATCTTTTAACATTACCGGTTTCTCTAAACATGAGTGAATCAAATTGTTTATTTAACAGTGTAGATGTATTATTTGCAGTGACAGATAAATTATGTAGTTCATGTATTATTACTCCGAAGGTTTATGAATCACATTTTCCACATGGGTGTCATCACAGGCAATTAATGGTGTGGCACCCATGTGGAAAATGTGTAATCAAAATAAAAGTTTTAATTTCTCCGATCTGTATTGTAATCAGAGACTAGTGTACTGACTGTGTGTCATATGCAAATTTCTTCCTTGCGCCCCAACCGAGTTTTTTCTATGGGGGGGAGGATTCGCAGAACAGTTTTTTGTGCGTGCATAACATGTCCGTTTCTTGCGATACACGTACGGTTCCAACGCTCTGTAGGGTTTTCGCATGCGCTGAGCATTTTGCGATGAAAACAAATGGGTGTTGCCATTGGAAATTTTCGAGTTTCTGTAACTATAACCGTAACCGTGAGTGACATTTTGTTGCCGTTCACAGAATCTCGAGCTCATACCTCTGAATAGCTATATCTGAAATTTCACCTCGATCGGTTGAGCGGACTGGCCGCTAGAGCTCCATATATCGGCAAAGTTTTTTTATGACCACCCTGTATATATATATATATATATATATATATTTGTTGTTGAAATGAGCACTCTTCGAAATCTACCTCCGCCTATAGGCCCAGCCGACAGGGATTTTTTCAAGTTTGAGAAGCGATTGGCCGTACGGCTTGCAAAAGGTATAGAAAACTTGCACAGTAGAAAATTACAAACTTTTTTTATTACAAAGAAAACATTTTCACTGTCTGTAAATACAGTAGAACCCCGCTAATTCGGACCCCATTATTCCGGATCTCCGGATAACCGGATCAATCTGGTCAATTTTTTTTTCTTTTTAAGTTTGAGTAGCAATCGACAAATTTTCATAACATAAATTTATTTCATTCTCGTATTTCTAATAAAAAGTTTTTTCTGAAATCTTTTGGAAAGAATGCTTTAAGCTTTCTTATTCTTTGATGTTATCTATCAAAGAGCCAGCTATGTATTCTTTAATCGTGGAAATTCCATTCTTTACAATTTACTCTTTAATCCATTTAGAAATGTTATCAAAAGCTCATTGCACAATAAAGTTTTAGTTAGAGCATTGCAAGAAAGCAAGATAACATAGTCCATATAGATATACTGACTGATAAGGACAGGGCCGTAGCTAGAAGTGAACTCCAGGGAGGGGGGGGCTCATAATTTTTTTTCTCTCTCTCTCTGACGCAGAAAGATAAATTAGTGCTTATTCACATTGTAGGTACTATATGTTTCTTATTAAACTGTTCTAATAACTTCATTTTATGCTAAGAAAAGTACAGGATGAGGAAAATTTTGAGTGCATAACTGGTGAAAAATTAAACATCATGTTAGCGTCATATGTGCAAATAGGATGAGGTAGTGTTCAAAACTTATTTTAGATACAATTTAGTAATTCTGCATAACTGTGAAAGGTTCTCAAAACTAAATTAGATGTTTGAACAGAATTTCATTTGAATTTTCAGAAGAGAAATTCATTGAGTGACCTTGAAAACTTTTCTAGGGGGTGGGGGGGGCTCAAAATATTTTAGGGGGGGGGGGCTGAACCGCCCATAGCGCCACCTTCGCTACGGCCTTGGATAAGGATCGCTTTCTCATCTTTGTCACCTACTCCGTAGCTCTTTCGAGACTGTTTACTTGTTTTTGTGACAAAACGCTTCTACAAATCACTTGCGGAAAACTGAAATAGAAGATGGAATAAACAAGAATGCAAAAGAAATACACCTGAAGATTTTCTTAGCATGTTCAAAAAATTGATGGTTGCTCAGATGATGATAGGAGTGACATTAGAAAATTGGTTGGAAGCTGAAAATAATGAAGTATATATGCCTCACGTACAGATGACGAAATAATCGCTTAATTGTGCGCATCTGAAGAAAATGAAAATTGAAGATGATACAAACGAAAATAGCATTGCCCATTGATGATCAACCAAAAGTTATTAGCCATAATAAAGCAACGTCCCATTCAGAACAATTAATATAGTTTATTTTAAGCATCATGCGGAGACTACACCCAACGAACTACTAATGCGCAAGCGGATATGTGACCATGCGGCCCGCAAAACTGCCACAGCAGAAGATTAAAAACTTTATAGTTACAAAGAAAATATTTTTACAATTTGCAAATATTGAATATGTTTAATATATAGGTAATTTTCTATAAGTATGTTTTATTTTATTTCATTTATTTTCGTTCTCCGGATAATCCGGATTTTTGATAATCCGGATTGGATTTGGTTCCAATTAATCCGAATTATCGGGGTTTTACTGTATTCAATAAATGTAACGTAAAGATGATTTTCTGCGAGTATGTTTTATTTTATTACATTTTTTTCTATTTCTCCGGATAATCCGTATTTTCGATAATTCGGATGGGGTCTGGTCCCAATTAATCCAAATTATCGGGGTTCTACTGTATGCTATAATTTTGTCAAAGAATATTCGAAACACTTCTGCCGTTTCAAAGTACAAAATATTCTATTTCTTTTAAGTATCAGTTTTTAATGAGCACGTAAAAAGCGTCTTTAAAGTTTAGTCATAGAGGCATTTCTAGTTTTTACTTACCGATCATACGTTACGTTAAGTCTTGCAATCATTTTGAGAATCGAAAGAAAAAGTTTTGACGAATTTAACTGTTTCAGACACTGGAGAATCCGAAAAACGCATTTTTAGAAGGAAAAAAAATTGCCACTCGTCAATCAGTGTGTCTGTAAACGTTCTATGTCCAGAAGAAATTGAGATAGATTTGAAATTTGATATGTACCTAGTACGTAATAAAAGGAAAAAGCTTAATGAATATCAGTAACCTCGATTATCCAGAACTATCTGTTTCGGACGCTCGAAAAATTCGTTCTGATGGAAGATATATAAAAATTTTCGATTTTTTTTATTTTAAGGAATGAATGTAAAGGACAATGATATAACACAAATTTTGCATTAAGAACGAAGTCGATCGAATTATTAGTTACTGTTTTCCCCAATCTTCGAATTTTCATGACCCTGTATTTCATTCAACTTTCAATTCAAAAATATATTTCAATTGGATATAAGATGCTTAATCTGAATAGAATAAATTTGGTGATCCCTCAATCTCCTCGGACGTGGCGACCTCCCCCTCCATTTCACACGGGCCTGGATGTCCGAATGGAGAAGATGGGGATTTAAAAGCAAAAATTCCGGAATGAGCTAAGAATAATTTTGATTTAATAAATTTATTTTTACTGCACTGTCACAAATAAAAAATAAAAACAAAGTTTAAAAAATGTTTAAATTATTTTAAATGTGTATTCTGGCAATCCTTTAATTTACACAATTTTTTCCCTCCAAATAATTAAAATAAAAATTTGCTTTAATTCTATATGCATTAATTGCACAAATATCCAAAGTTATGAATTATTAAATTGTTCAAAGTTTATTAAAACTATACGCGAGATTAAAATTTACTCCAAAATATTTAATCAATATTTAATTTCTAAAAATCATAAGTCTATTTCTTTGCGATATTCAACTTACTTACAACAGTTATTTTAATCCGCGATATTCAATGTTTTTAAATGGCGCCTTTGGTTTTTCTCACAATAATCTCGTATTTAAATGACTTAAAAAAGAAAATGAAGCATCAAGTATCTTAAAAATATATGTATGTTGTGAAGAAAACCTCAATTAACCAGATTTTTATTTCTACAACTTTCTAAAAATCCAGATTTTTCGTAAAAAAAAAAAAAAAAAAGAAAATGAACATTTTCCCCGATGAAATGCATTGCAGAAGCATCGATCGACAGCCCACCATCTACGGTGTCGCCCCCTTTCGTTGAAAAATCCGCATAGCAAAATTTTAACATTACTTTCCCCTTCCTGTTTCTTATTCCATGAAAAAAAGGATGTATTGCTCGAGGCAAACGAAAAAGTCAGCCTACCGCGGTGCATCCCAAGTATTTTTTTTTTACAGAATACTAGAATGACGTAGTGCTATTTGTGCACTCACATTGGTATATGCGGGTGCACAAATAGAGCTCTACATCCCCCCTAATTTGAGCCCCCCCTCTCTGGAAAAGATTCCAAGGTCACTCAAGGAATTTCTGTTGCGGAAATCCAAATGAAATTCTGTTCAAAAATCTAATTTAGTTTTGAGACCCTTTCACAGTTTTGCAGAATTACTAAATTGTATCTGAAATAAGTGTTTCAATACTCCCTCATCCTATTTGTACATATGAAGTTAACATGCTGTTTAATTTTACACTAGTTATACACTCAAAGTTTTCATCGTCATATAGTTTTCTTAGCATAAAATAAATTTATTACAACAGTTTAATAAGAAACATATTATCTACAATGTGAATATGCACTAATTTATCTTTCTGCGTCAGAGAGAAAAAAAAATTATGAGCCCCCTCTCTCCCCCCCCCCCCCTCCTATTTACTTCTATAGCTACGGCCCTGTACGTGTCACGTGTATGATATTTTCTATATTGACGCATGCAACACAAGCAGTGTTGCCAGATTGTCGAAAGACTTTTTCCCCAAAATTTCTGAAAATTTCCCCAAATCAGGCCTTTTTTCAGAAAAAGTCCTCAACGCAATTTGTGCTCAAAAAGGCAAGTTTTCAATTTTCAATTTTCCGTTATAAATTTTTTTTTAACAAAGTTAAAGTCAATTTTTTCCCCAAATCAAGCCTTTTTTCAAAAAAATTCCCCATTTACAAGGAAAAAAAAAAAGGTTCAACATTTAAACTTAACAGAATTCTGCATGTATATTCAAAGCTAATTGACCAGAACAAGAAATACATTTTACAACGACATAAGCTCGTTTTACACATGTTATTGCCGAAACGTCAGTGAAGGCTTACTTTGGAGACACGAAATTTTTTGGTTTCTGTCTGTCTGTCTGTCTGTCTGTCAGTTTGTCAGTCTGTCTGTTCCGCGATAACTAACGTAAAAAACATCCGATTGGCTTGAAATTAAGTGGGTATGTTAGTGAGGCACTGGGATTAAGCTGTATAGTTTTTTGTTAGATTTGATTCATTCGTTCGCAAAATATAGAATATTTTATTTTGCGCAATAATGCTTTTCTATGGCAAATCCAATGATTTTCAATTTTTTTTTCCTTGAGAGAAAATGACACATTTCATTAATGGAATTCAATGATAAATGGACACAGAAATTTACCAGTTAACTTATTCATATTGTTTTGAAATTTCGTCTATGCATTTGTCAGATTTTTAAAGTTATTACTGCAAATTCTGGAGATTTTTTATAAATGTGTTCCAATAATATAAACTAATTTGGTTTAGAGATTTACTTATTTAAAATGTATTTATTCCATTTTCTTTGTTTTCTCTTAATGGTTGCTAAGCAACAATTCATCCTAATCCTTATTATATTTTAATGCTATAAATTTGAAAGCATGCACGAAAATTTAAATGAAGTCCGCGTCAAAACTGATGAATTAATTAATGTCTTTGTATCTTTGCGGATAAATATAACATAGCCCAGAAAAGAATATAGGCTACGTTTTATTAATTTTATTCAAATATTTTCCTTAATAATTCAAAATTTCCTTCTTTTTCATACAGAATCAAGAGCGATTTTTTAGATAAAACTTAAACAATTTCCTTTATCGTTGCCAAAAAAAAAAAAAAAAAAAAAATCTGGAATAATTTTTTAACGGCAATAAGTTTCAATTGAGCAATTTCCATTCGAAAAATTAAACTAAGAAAAAATAAATGTGACGTCAGAATTAAAATAAAAATAAAAATAGTATTTTTTTAATAGTATTTTTTTAATAATAAACATGAAAATTTGTTTAAGAATAAGAATTTTTCTGACAAAGATGGGGGCATAACTAGGACTTCCCTCAGAGGGATTAGTCTGAGCGATATTGCTGAGAATACACATTTAATAACTTGCGATAAGTAAAGAAAATGAGATGTTACTTTTAATTGGTCATTCATTGTGATAAAATATAATGATGAAAATAAGCATATCGAATCGTAGAACTACAAAATCTTGTTGCATGTACTATTTTTATAAAAGAAAAGCAAACCATGCATGGATATAAAATTGGAAATATGCAAAATGTTAAAAGTAATACAGAAAATAAAACACCAAATTTTCCTATATTGGAAATATAGCTCTTTGGAATGATGTCATGAGCATAAACAGAAGCTTCGCACCGATTTGAGAAACTATAAATAACATAAACTATTATGTTTGAAGAGAAATGGAGTGTATTTTATATGGTGTGAAATCCGTCCGAATAGTTTATAATGTTGAATATCTGTTTTCCACGGATGCAATGAGGTTGTCGATAAGAGTTAAGGAATCCTTTTTTAAAAATTTGTCCTAAACGAGCACTTACATCTTATAAGTTACTGTGATGCCAAAGTTATAGTTTCTGACCCCAACAGTATCCTAGAAATTGCAATATTCTCAATAAATTGGGTTTAAAACTTTTTCTAGAAAAAAATGTTTAATTTGTGAAATTAAATTGTCGAATGTTTTAGAAATCGTTCATAACGAGAATATTATATCTTAAAAGTTGCCACCAAAAAAAAAAAAAAGATTTTAAATTTTTAGTCATATCAACATCAAAGAATTCTCAATTTTAGAACTTTTTTTGCTCGTGCATTGATGGTGATTATTGTTCCTACGCAAAATATAGTATATTTTGCAGCAAAGATGGTTACCAACATTTTTTGCCCACATTATTTTTTAAATTGGCTAGGTACTCCCAATGCTAACGAAAAACACGCAAACGTTAATGCTTTATAGCATAGAAATACAGAATCAAAAGCTATTTATCTACTATTACATACATGTAAACAGGGGTGGGGAAATACATCATTTTGCTCGCCAGTGACGAGTGGATTTTCTCATAAGGCGAGTGCATTTTTAGTTTTTGAAAAACTGTAGGCAATAGGCACATTATCAGAAACACTTTTTTAGCATCCGATGCTATTTCTTTCAGACAAGCTAAAAATGTCGTGTCATCAGCCCTGAGTTTAATACTCAACCGATTTTCATAATTATTTTTTTAAATGAAAGCTATTTATTTGCAGTTGTGCCCATTTTAACTATTTTTTAATTTATTTCCATTTTTATATTTTATTTTTAATTTTAAATGCTTTTTTACGATATTTCTTCAAAATGGTGGCAACAGTTTAGCTTTTCTCTCGATAATAAAAATTTATTTTTATTTTCCAAAATGATTGCGTATAATTATGCACTAATTGAGGTAAAAAAATATATTTACTGAGAAATAATAATAATGTAAATAAAATCCTATCAAAAACATGAATGTGAAAGAATGCCAAGTTCGTTAAAGGTTTTGCTAATAAAAGAAGTGAGATCTAACTGCAAACCAAGTTCTTTCGAAGCTCCTTAAATCATAGCTCCTGACATGCATAATATTCTTCAATTGCTTAAAATGATTTGGTATGTTACTTGTTATTCAATAGAGCGACTTACAAGTTTTCTGTTATTCAAATTTCTCTATTTAATTGATCAGAACTTAAAGTTGATCACTTAATTAATTTATCAATACCTTAACTTCAATGTAGTTATTCGAACACTTGATTGACTAGATCTTTACCAATCAGATTCTAGATTAAATTGTACTCAAAGAATAAAGTTAGGGGCTGAAAACTTGCCAAGTTGCTCTATTGAATAACAAGTAACATACCAAATCATTTTAAGCAATTGAAGAATATTATGCATGTCAGGAGCTATGATTTAAGGAGCTTCGAAAGAACTTGGTTTGCAGTTAGATCTCACTTCTTTTATTAGCAAAACCTTTAACGAACTTGGCATTCTTTCACATTCATGTTTTTGATAGGATATGATTATTTTTTGTCAAATCACTTCTTTTATTAGCGAAATCTTTAACGAACTTGGCATTTTTTCACATTCATGTTTTTGATGGGATATCATTATTTTTTGTCAAATAAGTCGCTATTTATTTCCTTTTTGAAATAAATTGACTTAATATTAAATTAGTTTTATTTAATATTAATTACTCTTACAGCCTTTTCCTGCGTTTATTCACTGTTTCTTTGTGTCAAATTTAAAACCTTTAACATTAGAACTGCTTATGTTCCTTTAAATTCCACTAATAAGGATGTTTCTTTTATGTGATTGGGTACTACTTGATTATCTCGACGACCAAAAAAGTTTGTCTCCAACTTGGTGATATATCGCCAAATTGACGACAAAAATTACCCGCCAAAAGTGATGCTAACTTGGCGCCAAATTCCTATAGACTCCCATTGTAATCTGTCAATTTATCCAATACTGTTGTTAGAGCAAGGACTGCCGCCATCTTTTTGACCTTTTTTTTTTTTTTTTTTAATCGGTTCGCTAACTTTCCAATATTGCTCATATTGCTATTTAGAACGTTTTTAGAACGCTTTTCGCTCATTTTTACCCCTTTTAAATTTTGTATTTGTTAACAAGTGTTCTTAGTGATAATTTATATCTTATAAGTATAATGAACATGCCAAATTTGATGTTTCTAGGCCCTTAACATACAGACATCGCATTTTTAGAATTTTTTTTGCTCTTTTAATTCCTTTGGATTAGTGGCATTGACATAAGATATAGCCTATATTGGAGCAAGGAATGTCACCATCATTTTGATATCATTACTTTTAAGATCGGATGGTTGTTTGCTGAGTTTGCTAAAAAATCCCAATTTAGAACAGATTTAGAACGTTTTTCGTGCATTTTCACCCTTTTTGAATTCTTTATTTTTTAGCAAATGCCCTTAGAGATCATTTTTATCTTATAAATAAGTAACATGCCGAATTTTGTGCTTCTACGCTCTTTAGTAAAACAAAAATCTCATTTTTAGAATGTTTTTTGCTCCTTCACTCTCTTATGGTTAATGTTATACACATAAAATATAGCATATACTTGAACCGGGGTGAATACCATCATTTTGGTACCATTAATTTTGGAATCGGTTCATAATTTCAGAAATTAGCTCCGATACTCGCCAAAAAAGACGCCAACTTGGCACTATTTCTGATATTTCGCGAAATTCCCGTAAACTCTAAAATGCCAAACTTTATAATTCTAGTCCCTTAACATACAGACATCGCATCTTTAGAACGTTTTTGTTCTTTTACCCCCTTTGGGTTAGTGGCATCGACATAAGATATAGCCTATGTTGGAGCAAGGACTATCATCATCATTTTGATATCATTACTTTTACGATCGGTTTGTTGTTTGCTGAGATTGTTTTAAAATCACTATTTAGAACGTTTTCAGAATGCTCTTCGCAAATTTCCACCCCTTTTAAATTTGGTATTATTTAGCAAATGTCATTAGTGATCATTTATATCTTATAAATAATTAACATGACAAATTTTGTGCTTCTAGGCCCTTCACTAAAACAAAAATCCCATTTTTAGAATGTTTTTTTGCTTCTGAACCCTCTTTTGGTTAGTGGCACAGACATAAAATATAGTCTATGTTTGAACCGGGGCGAATACCATAATTTTGGTACCATTACTTTTGAAATCGGTTCGGTAGTTTCAGAGATTAGTCCCGATACTCGCCAAAAGTGACGCCAACTTGGCACTATTTCTGGTATTTTGTGAAATTCTCATAAACCGCCATTGTAATCCAATAATTTATCTTCTAACAACCATTAATGTTTAATTAATGGTGATTTCTGATTTTTTCCTATTTATAGATCCAATAATCTACCTCCACACAAAATTTCAACTTCCTAAGTCACCTGGAAGTAGTCAAACATTTCTATGAGTGAGTGAGTGAGTCAGTGGGAAAAACAGTGGTTTTCAGACGTCAATTTCTCGTGAACGGTAAAAGATTTTTTAAAAAATTTATAGGATTCGGAAATTAGAAGATGGTCTTACACTACACAAAAAATTGCAATTGTGTAGGTCAAATAGAATTTAAGTTATTGAGGGGTCAAAAATGGCCCGTAATGGTTCGGGTAATATAACCCACGGCCGGTGTGTCGACTTTTACTTTTTGAACTTGGCTGACACACTGCCGTGTGTCTAGATAACGGAAAATAATTTATGATAAAAATTAATGTCTAAAGCAAAAAAAGAAAAATTTCAAATGAGGAAAATGATGTCATTCAGCAACCAGGCCTTTTTCATATTACTAATAACAGTAACTTTTGAAAAACATTTGAAGAGAAAATGACGTCACTATTTAAAACATCTCATTTTTACTCATAACGATATTACATTTCAATATTTCTTTTCATTATGGACACTCAGATTGAGATATTACTTTCAGATGACTTCAGTTAGTAAAATAATGTCACAGTAAAAATGAAATTAGTTTTAACCTCCGATGCTATTTCTTTCAGAAAAGCTAAAAAGTGTCGTGTCAAAATTTGTGGCACACTTTTATTTACCTATCATACGTAGTATAGGGTATGTCTTCCAATTGTTTTGAAAATCGAAAAAAAAATTTTTTGACGGATTTACACGTTTCAGATACTGGAGATTCCGAAACACATATTTTTAGAAAAAAAAAATTGCAATCTTTTCAAATAAAGGAATGAGAGCTGATGTATCTATGACGACTTACAGTTATCATATGGCTCTTTATGGAAAAATTGATTAAAAAAATTTTTTAAAGACTTATTTATATAAATAAAAAAATAAATGACTTTTTTTTTTTTTTACAATTTAAATCGGAGGCGAAACTGAATTCTGCATTAGCAGAATCTACATTCAACTTGTTAATCTAGATATTTTAACTTTCCAAATTATTACAGTATAAGTAGGTACTAAGTTCTATCTAATATTAATCTTACCTTTGTTATATATATTTCTTAATATTATCCAAAAATAAATTATGAAAATGCATTGTAGTAATAGTAATTTTGTCTGTAATCGCGTGCGATTTTGTCATAACTATTTTAGTCGTTGAGCCAGAGGCCAAAATTAGGCCTTTTGGTTTCATCTCTGGGGACTTGGTAATATATACCTTTTTGGATTCACAATGATCCAAGGAGTTCATTTTATGATGATACTATGAAATTTGTGGTAGCTTAAAGACGCCATATTGAAAAGACTGACGTCATCTATCATACGGGGATACGTGTGATTAATTTTGCAATTATCATATAACTTGAGGCATTTCAATAAAAATATGGGAAGAATACATATTATTGTACATAAAACTTTATGCTGATTAATGGTTTGTTGCAATTTTGTTTTAACATAATGTTTAACATCTAATTTAACATTATGTTTATTAACATTTTCAGTTAGATAAAGAGTTTAAAAGACATTTTCAATAAAATAAAACAGAAATCTTGTTTTGTATCTTAATGCATTTAATTTTCATGTGATAAGCCACAGAGTTTCAAGAAATAATTAATACTGGTAAAAAAGATTGTACTTATATTCTCAAGAATTAATAATTAACAGAAATCTCAATCTTCTTCACTATTATCATCATCAGCTGATAATTCTGTATCCAAATCGCTTTCATCGTCATAGTTGGAACAGTTTTGATTTCTGCACATGCTTGTACATGTGAGTTTATTCAAAACACACACACATGATGGCATGACACATGTTCTTGGACAAGAACATGACATCAATTCTAAAACAGCGTCAGGAGCAGGAGGACTGTCCGTCCACTGGACTTCTAGATAAGCTCTTCCTTCACTGTCTGTTCCAGAAATCCAACCATGATTATCTGGGGATGGAAGATCAGGATAAGCTTGTAGGCACTTCTTCCAAACCAGAGCCTGGTAATTAGCTCTCATTATATGTAATTAGAGAGTATTACGACACGGCGGAAGGTGATGCGACTCCACAGAACCTTTTTTTGCAGAAAAAATAGTATATCGTAACTCATTGGTGTCAGAAAATTCGTGCTTGCCATAATAGGTATGGCAAACATACGACTCCAGCTGTTTTTTTATTTCCTCAGATATATCAGCTTGAATACCAAGCGCACTTAAAGCATTTCGGAATTCAGCGTTTTGAATCATTATTTTGTATGCAGCACATTTCCCCTTGCCAGCAAAAGCACTTACTGTATCGCATCCTGATAATGAATGCATTCCAGGTAACGTATTACATACTTCTTTTCCTAGAAGTTCATGCAGCTCATTCATGAGGTAATATTTTATCCTGTCTTTGGATCCACATTTTATAAATATTGAACCACTGTAGTTCTTCAGCTCATTTTCTAAAGCAAACAGTGTGATAATTGCCACATCAGTATCTAGAGAGATAACAATAATATTTTTAAATCCAGATAATAGGGTATGATTTGCATGAAATAAAAGTCGTGTATCCGCCTCTTCTTGAAAGCACGTCAATTCTATCGCTTCTTCAACTAATTCTTTTGTGAACTTATAGCATTTTCTTCACAGGTAACATACATAACTCGCGTATTCAACTGTTTCAGATAATGAATATTTCGCCATTCTTGTGAAAAAAAATGTATAAGTTCTTTCTTGCTTTCCTCGTTAGATAGAAACTGCTTCCATTTACGTTTTGGGTGTCCAGGAGTTATGTGTTTTATTTTTATCGCTTCCCCGACAGTTCGTCTTTTTCGTTCATCACTTTTTATTGATACGTGTCTGTATGTATCAAATATAACATCTATTCGTTCAGAGGATGAAGATTCTTGCATTATTTTAGAAAATAGAGTCTCTGCTACTTGTCCAAATGTTTGTAGCGATTGTGATAACTTTTGAACAAAGCACATTCCGTCAATGATATTTACAACACCATCATTTGGAATTCTTTCAGCCTTCGCAAAATTTTTTGTTATAACATCCATCAATTTTGATTTTGCTGTTTTTCGCATTGAACCGTCGGGTGTAGTTAAGGACCATGGAAAAGGCCCCAGAGGGTAAGAAAAGACAATTCTCATGTCTAACTTTCTTCGTTCAACAATAATTGTCATCTGAGCAAACAGATTTCTTTCTGTCTTGACAACAAACTCTGATTTATTGACCTTTACACTTTGTTTCTTCTTCAAATCAGAGAATGTCTTTAGCTTTTTTTTCTTTAGAGGTTTGAAAAATCCTTCTGGCTTTGAGTTTTCCGAGAGATATTCTTTTTTGAACGTTTGTTAAGCTTCTTCACCCACTTCATGAGCCTTGATTATATCTTCGACAATTTCTCGATTTGGCACTGTTCCAGTTGATAATACTACCATGTCTAAATCTTGGAATGGATTTATCCATTCATTGATGATCAGGTTTTGTAAAGCTGAAATATCACGTTCGTCTTTCTGAATCTTACTCAAAGAGAGATCTGGATGTGAAACGAATTTTTCTGAAGGATTGACTTTTGTTCTTTCACGAATCATGTGAAGAAATGCTGTTCTCATATCAGAGTTTAAATAGTATCTCTCAACTGCGGCAGGTCTTTGGCTGAACTTAGTTGTACCTTTTGATCCCTGTGTGCCTTTATTTATTGTCTCTTCAATCGCCTGATCCATGGGGATTCTGCAAAATGGGTTTCGTTGTCCAATCTGTACACAAAACCCTCCTTTGATAAAAGAATCATATATGGAAGGATGATCAGTTTCTAATGCCAGCATATCAGCATAATTAACACTCAGATAACGTGCGTAGTTTAAATGATCATATGCGATGTACCAAGGTAGTATCTGCCTGACAGCCAGAAGATAGAGAATCCAATTACCCTCTCTGGTTGCCCGCACCAATGTAAGTAAGATGTCTACCATCTGTATATAAGACAGCCACAGCAATGTGAGTTGTCCATTATTTTTCTGCAAATATTGCAAAAATTTCTCAAACTCATCATATACTTTAGAAAATTCCATTGATGTCATGATTTTGGAGTAATCATCCGTTTTAGCAGTAGATATATCTTGAAACAATGCTTTAACTTCATCTTGAAGAACTTCAATATCAACATTGGATGCTCCTTCACGTTTTTCACTATTATGTTGCAGAAAATCACCCCGAAGTATTCTCATGAGTGTCTCATACATAAGCTTGTGCATGCGAAGCGCTCTGTTGTAATGTTTTCCTTGAATAATGCTTGAGATACAGCCATCTGCTACCACTCCTGCATCTAATAAAAGGTTTTGCAGTCCAGCATCACAAAAGCGCTTCCCAATGATGCCCATGAAATTGCAAGTCAAATGAAAACCACCCATCAGCAAGAAAATTGGTCGGAACTGTTCAGCATGTTTGCTTTTAACCTCTAACGCTTTGGCATATAGAGCTTGATCCATTGTGACTGCTATAGAATCAATTTTTAACTTGTTCTTTATTTCGAGTGAAAGACACATAATTTCATTAACAGTAGAGATGTTTGCAGCAGGTGCATTAACTGTAGGTAAGTAACCAATATTATTTAAGTTGATTTCACAATCTTTACAATAGCACAAAAATTGTTAACGCCACCTTCCGGCGGAATATTTCAAAAAAGAAGAAGAACCTGCTTCCCACAGCCAAAAACATTCACAAAAAATTTGGTTCTAATTTATTCATATCTTCATACACTTTTTCATGATTTGAATGATACACACACAAACACACGGACAGACAGACATTTTGTAAAAGCAAGTTTTTAGGAATCTCTGATCTCTAAAACGTGTAAATCCGTGAAAAACCGGAAGTCGAAAAAAATTTCAATTACAATATACTTTTTTCTATTGAAGATAAATATATATATATATATTTTAGAGATTTATTTTTTTAAACTTTAATATCAGCCCTATCATTTAAAATTTCTTACTGTTTAGTAAATCTGAAGCTCTGTTTATTTACGAATTTCAAAACTGTAGCTATATATAACAATCAATTATAACAGTCAATAATTTCTTTTTAAAATGACAAAAATCCATTAGATAATAGCTTTTATACTTACTAAATTAATATCATGCGAAGCTATAAAAACTTTCCGATCACAATATCACTTAGAGTGTTGCCACAATTGGCTGAATTTTCCACTGTTAAACTCCGAATTGTCACGAACAAAATTTTTAAGTTAGTTTTGTTTTCGAACTCTAACTGAAATGTAGTAAATAAATAAATAGAAATTATCATTGAAACTTTTCTGGTTTCAATTTAATATTTCTAACTTAAAATTCACCTTGATTCAAAAACGCTATTTATTGTGTACTTTTTCTGGTGTAGCATCTTTAAGCTACCCTAATTTTGAAAGTATCATGGATAAATGTACTACTTATGTTGTGGTGATTCCAAAAATGCATGATTTACCAAGTCCCCAGAGATGAAACCACTCGACCCCCTGGCTCAACGACTATTTTCAACTGCGTGTGTTGCATCTTGCGGGCTGGCGAAATAAATCCTTGGCTGGTAAGAATTTGGAAAATTTCCCCACCCCTGCACATAAATTACCTAATTAGTGCTAGCAGATGAATTTTTAAATATACATAGATCAATATAATGCTTCATTTTTCTTTTATTAGTATTTCTTAGTATTCATTTTTCATTTATTTGTATTATTCAGAAAAAAAACTCACTTTCTTAAGCCCGAATTACGTCAAACTTTTTATAAAAGCGCCTAAGTCCATATAACAGCGAAGTATTGTGAAGAATATTAAATACAAGGTAGTAAGACACTTAGCCAAACGCAAGTAATAAATCGCCAAATATTGTCCTTTTCGCGTTCTCTCGAAATGCATTTTTTTTTTCGTATATTTAAAAAACACGATTTTGAGTCATCTTATTTAAAATTCAAATAAATAAATGAGAAGAAGCAATAATAGAATAAGTCAAAACATTAGTCAACATCAAGGAATTGTATCGTAGTTACACATGTGGAAAGAAGCTGCTTTTGGCCAAAAAACCTTTTGTCTTCACTAAATTTGAATCCGATTAAAAAAAGTACTGTGATTAATTAGAATGTTATTGGCAGAGCTGCCAAGTCTCCGGCATTTTGGGTACCGGTATTTTAATACAGAAAATCTTTTATTAAATTGGAACATTCTGCGGATTTAAAAAATAACTTTTCCTGTAAGAAAATTCTGCTATGTAATAAGCGAGGATTTGGCATCTCTGTATAGGAAAATTTCGTAATCTACTTTTTAACCTTAAAAAAAAGCAACGACCATTTTTCGGTTACAAAAATTATTGCTAATTGTTCCATTTTGCATACAAGGTACTGATTGTAATATTGATACATCTATGGTGATAAATTTCTAATAATTTTTCAAATCCCATTCATTTCATTAAAAATATAAATCTTTTATTCATTTAGTTTAAAATAAATGGTTTTTAACTAATTTCATAATACTTTTGAAATATCACTTTTCATTGGCCATTTTTTTAAAGCATTTAGAAAGTGGTTGTTGTTTTCAGTCAAATATGGACTTTGGTCTGTCCACATTTTATTTTATTATTATTATTATTTATAAATGGTGGAGAAATATTCATACTTAATTCATAACGTACATAATATATGACTTTGTTATTATATAAGTCACCTTTTTATTATCATAAAAATTATGTTTTTACTGATTTTTAGGTGCGTTCGTAATTATGTAAATACGTAGCACCTATTGTTGTCGCTCAGTCCGTCCGTCCGTCTGTCTGTCCGTATGTTTGTCCGTCTGTCCGCATATAACAACGCAAAAACTACCCAACCGAATCGTTTGAAATTTAAAATACATAATTATAACATAATTTTGTCGAGTCATTTCAAATTTTATGAAAATCGGATGGACAGATCAATTACAGGGACATTTAAAAGGATTCCGTTACATTACGGTCAATAGGGAAAAAAGTTTTAAATGCATTTTAATCGTTTGAAATTTAAAACATATAATTATTGCGTAATTTAGTCGAGTCATTTCAAATGTTATGAAAATCGGATGCATAGATCAATTACAAGGACAATCAAAAGGATTCCGTTACATTACGGTCAATGGGGAAAAAGTTTCAAATGCATTTTAATGATGTTACACTCATTCGAACATAATAGAATTGGCATGAATCTATGAAATATATACTAAAATATGCATTCTGTACAATCTGTGATGCTAAGAATTTTTATTATTAAATTACAGGGCCACACAAAAGTATTCCACTATATAATGCTATACGGGGAAACATGGTTTGGTACGTGTTTTAATTATATTCAACTATTTCACATTTTATGAATAAGATATACGTTGCTGAGGTGTAATAAAAATTACTTCCTGTATATTTACAGAAACGTAAAGATTTCGACTACTGTACTGTATCCGGAGTACGCTCTTCTATATCAGCAAGATCTGAATATTTTTAAAACTTCGTTATCGTACGAACGCACCTCATTTGCTACGTTCACGTGCAATTTCCAACTTGTTATTAACTCAATAGGAAAAATTTTGTGTTTTGAGCGATAGATGTCCGCATTTCCTTTATTTATTTATTTTAACAAAATTCTTTGTATTTAGAAGAATTTTTATTTAAATAGGAAATCCAAATGTCGCTGTTAATAAAGAAGAAAGTTACAAAAAAAAGTTACAAAACGAGTAGACGCACACTATCAAATATGGAAAAACGACGAATCCCAAAAAGACGTCGTATGAAATATCATCTTTTAAAGCAAAAAAACGAGGTCTGATTATCGAGCCTACTGATTACAAAATGTGCATTACTTAAAAAAAAAATGCTACAAATATTGATTATTTTTTCTTTTGTGCAGTTTTGGCTTCCAAAGGTGCGCTATGTTGCAAAAAGATATAAGCGGCTATGAAAACACACTTGGTAAACGTTCATGCTCAATTTTACAAATAAATATGGCACATATATGCCCTATATACACCGAGGTACCTAATTGGTGCCAAAATGGCGTTTAGTTTTCTAACATGCTGGTTATCATATAAAAGTTATAATAAACTGTTTGTTCTAAAAATATTATCATTTATTGATTGTTATATCTTTTTTAATAACAGAAAATGTTTCGTTTATTCCTTTTTTTTTTTTCATTTTGAAATAAATAAATAACGTGCTGTTATAGCATGCTATATCATCTGGTAATCAAAACGATCTTTTCGCCTAATTGGCATAAAAAATCTCGCCAAACCCGGTGCTTATATCTCTAGTATATTATCTCAAGTATTTTATTTATGTATACTATAATTGTTTTTACATACCACTTACTTCTTCTGGTATATAGAAATAGGTAAGTGGCTCCTTTATGCAGTATAAATTGTATAAAACTTTAAAAAATAGCCCCGTTGCCCCTTTTTGGATCGAATTAAAAAAAAAAATCAATGTCTAATTCCAGTATTGCTCCAAGGTATGCATACATACTCCATATTTCAAAGTTGTATGCCAACAGGAAACGGATGAAAAATGGGAAAAGATGTCACATATGCACCAGGGTACATAATTGGCGTCAAAATGGCATTATTTTACCTGACATGGTAACCCGGCTTTATTTATTTATTATTTGTTTATTTACTCATAAAATGTTTATTTACTTTCACTTCCTTCTTTTAATTATATAAAATATTTCTTTTTATATTTGTTAATTATTATTTTATTTACTGTAAGTTATTTTTGAAAATAGAAAATAATTTAAAAATGTGTATGTAAGCGTTATTTGAAAAGGGAGTTTTCGCCAAATGGGCTTTGAAAAAAATTGCGCCAAATCTGATGCGCTTGTGGTATCCGTGCCGAAAAATTAGTGACCAGAATTGACTTCCATACACAAACAAAATATAAGTTAAAAGAAAACATGCAATGAAAATAAATATTAAGGGAAAATGATGTCATAAAAGAAACTTTTTATTTAAAAACGTAATTGTTTCTAATTTTCACACGCGAAGTATGTAAAACATTCTTTTAGCGATCAAAAAGTGCTGCTAAGAGATTATCACAAAATCTCAAAATCAAAGTTTTTATGACATTTCCTTCTATAGTAAAAAAAAAACTAGCCTTAAAAGGAATGACTCCTGGAATGATGCTGATGTGGAAGATTTCCGGAACTAACGAATCCGGGTTGTCCACTCCTTCCATGAGTCGAATAGACCAATCAGGAAAGGGCTCCGTCTATGCATCGCCGTATGGGTTACCATAAAGAGAGGAAAGGTTACCATCGCCAACAATCGCCAAGTTTGTCGCCAACTTGGCGATATATCGCCAAATTTGGCGACCAAAATTAGTTGTCAAAAGTGACTCCAACTTGGCGATAACTGTAATATTTCGCCAAATTTTAAATTTCTTTACAACACCAGTCGTTTGATACATCATTTGAGAGGTTTGCAACTGCTTATTCATATAATGGATGTCTTGTGTGTTATCCCCCATTCTGCTCCCCAAGGGGACACATTTTTAATTTCTTTACAACACCAGTTGTGTTACACAAGATTTGAAAGGTCTGCAACTGCTTATTCATATTATGGATGTCTTGTGTGTCACCCCCACACTCTGCTCTCCCCAGGGGGGGGTCACATTTTTAATTTCTTTACAACACCAGTTGTGTGACACATCATTTCAAGGGTCTGCAACTGCTTATTCATATTATGGATGTGTTGTGTGTCATCCCCCACTCTGCCCCCCAGGGGGTCACATTTTTAATTTCTTTACAACACCAATTGTGTGACACATCATTTGAGAGGTCTGCAATTGCTTATTCATATTATGGATATCTTGTGTGTAACCCCCCTCTGCCCTCAGAGGGGGCCCATTTTGTAATTTCTTTACAACACCAATTGTGTGACACATCATTTGAAAGGTCTGCAACTGTTTGTTCATTTTATGGATGTCTTTTGTATCGCCTCCCACTCTGCCTCCCAGGGGGGCACATTTTTAATTTCTTTACAACACCAGTCGTGTGACGCATTATTTGAAAGGTCTGCGACTGCTTATTCATATCATGGGGTATTGGCGAGCGCAGCAAGCAGGACTAACCAATAATTTGGAATCGCGAAGCGATTACGCGGGGGGTTGGCGAGCATAGCGAGCAGGGGGGCGGGGGCCCCCTAGTTTTAATATAAAAAAATAACAGTTTTATTTTCTTGCATAATTAAATTTTAAAATGTTTTATTGCATTCAATATTTCAGAGTGCGAAAATGATTACTATTTACTCCATGTACTGATTCGGTTATCTACGAAAATGTCCAGCCGGTGAAAATCACGCTCACCAAATTTCTGTGACGTATGCACATAAATTGTGTATTTTTATCAATTTTTTTTTAATATAACTTTTAAACTATTTGGAATTAATTTTTAAAAGTAGGTGCATTCACCAGATTACCTTCATAGGTACCTTCTGGTACAAACAGAATCGAAATCCGACAAGTACTTTTTGAGATTTGCTTGACGAAAGAATTTTTTTGAATTTTAATATCGTTACGTATCTCTGAGTATAAAGACTTCGCTTCGCTCAGACAATTAGAAGTAAAAGAAATAAAAAATAATTATATTTTTAACAAATATTTCAATTGGTAAAATTTGACGTCATGATTGAAATAAAACAGATATTTTATAGTTGTCGTTAAAAATACAAGAAACGTGGACAGCAATAACTCATGAATAATGACATCATTGCCGAAACTTCAGTGAAAGCTTATTTTGGCGACACAAAATTTATTGTTTTCCATCTCTCAGTCTGTTCTTCTGTCTATCTGTCAATCCCCGATAACTGCCACAAAATGCAATCAAAACTTCTTTTTTTCGTAAACAAAATTGTAAAACCTTAGATTATTGAGTTTACACTTTCAAAAGTTCCTGATACATCAGATTTAGGTGTTTTTGGTGGGCAGGTATCTAGAAGTATGAGGATAATGAAAAATGCTTATTAAAACTGTCACTTATCCTTATAAATCAAAATGTAGAAAGAAATATAAGATATACGATAACCATTAGCAGATTGATAGAAAGTTAGAAATTTAAGTTTAATGAGACTACGGGGGGTTCAGGGGGGCGGAGCCCCCTTGAAGAAATCTACTGTGGTATAATAAAAAAACAAAAATAATAGATCATGAATTTTTCAGAATATCCTAACATAACTAAATCTCTAATTTAACGGCTTTTGATGGCTTCAAATTTGTTATTCTTATTTTATTCTTATAAATAATTACGTAATTCGAAAATTTTAAATTACAGTTTCCAGGAAGTTGAATATTACGCTAAATGTGTTTTAGAAAAAAGATGTTAAAAGCTGACGTTGAGGCTCTTGATCTGCAGATTTACTAGTTTAAATTGTTGCGAGACGATGATGCTGGCCTATCTTTACATTAGCTCAATCTACGCTCAATCTTTTATACCAATAACTTTTTCAAGGTTTTGACCATGTCTACAAGGGCGGATCTGGAGAGTCCTCAAGGGGGGGGCGATTTTAGAAATTTGGAGACTCGACTTTAATGCGTGGGTCGGGGCTAATTTTTTCACTACGGGTCACATTGCTTTTATTTTTCGCTGCGGGTCGGGTCTGGGTCCGGCTGACTTCTAGTTTTTGCTGTGGGTCGGGTCTGGGTCCGGTTGACTTTTAGTTTTTGCTGTGGGTCGGGTCTGGGTCCGGTTGACTTCTAGTTTTTGCTGTGGGTCGGGTTTGGGTCCGGTTGACTCTTTTCTTTTGCTGCTGGTCGGGTTAACTAATGTTTATGTTGTGGATCACATTAGCAGGATTAGCAGGTGTTTTTATTCAGAAAGTATGGCGTAATCCATTTTTTGATAAGCAGTTTAAGAAAATACTGTGAAAATTATCGCTTTGAATAGAATTTCTGGAAGATAGAAAAATCCGCAATCATTTGACGTGCGAAGAGAAAACTACGCTTGGGGCAAAGCAAAATGTGGCCCCCCCCCTTCCCCACCGACCCAACTTTTTCTTGTAACAGGCCAAAAATTGCGCTGGTAGCATAAATTTGGCGCCCCCTAAATTTCCACGCTCGGGCCGACCGCATCCTTCGCCCCCCCCCCTTTCGCACGGCACTGCATATTGTCTGTCCTACACATCTTGAGAACAATTAAGTCTAGTTCCAGCCCGGCTCGTCTGTAGGTAGAAAAACAATGCAAGCCTGATCTCGGGCCGGTACGAGCCTGCTAAAATATATATATATACATATTAAACCCGGGTTACACACAATATAATTCTCCGATGCTGATCTCTACACTGTAAAAGTTAGATTTCTGTATTGATGTTGCCGAACTAGTTTCGACTGATGACGCACATTTATACTTATTCTCATTAAACCCATATAATTGAAAATAGCTCATATTTTAAAGTTCCTGCTTAAATCTTTACAAAATGCCAGTGAACCCGCAATTTTTTTTCTATGGGCTCGGCCCATGTGGCACTTCAATTTTTTTGCCGGCTCGTCCCGTTTATTTTGTTTATTGGCCTGGCCTGTTGGAAAAATTATTCTAATTTTGCTGGCCCGTTAGAAAATTCGGAACCATTTCGCCGACTCGGACAGGCCCGGGCACATGCATACGTCTAGGCTGGGTCGGACACTTACCGAAATTTAACTTTCATGCCGAGCCGAACCCCGACCAGGGAAATTTTGGTCAGTGCGGACTAGAGATAAATTTGGGCTACAGCCTGGTCCCGCTTGAGGCAGAAACATTTTGCGGCATCAAGAGCAAAACCCGATAATGAAATTATACAGTAGAAAAAATTGCATAATAATAAAAAATGTTGCAAAAGTAATTATAATTTTAAAGCTATTTTTTATATTAAAAAAAGGCTGTTAAACGAAAAATTAAATTTAATATTATCAAAAGAACAGTTTGATGTAAAATAAAAATATACTTTACGCATAAAAAGATTCTCATGTTGTCTCTGTTTTAGTAAAAAATATTATGGATAATGGACATGTTAATGAAGTGTGTTTCATGAATAAATGCATGGAACCTGTAGAAAATACTGTCTATTATCTGTCATATCGAACATTTTTAAATTTTCTGTAAAAAATGCACATTTTTAACTATAACCATTTCATTCTTCATAACAAGCCTTCGTTATAGCATGACCCAAAAAATAACCTCAAATTAAAAATTTTAAAGTTGGACACTTTTTCAGGAACAGAGGAACTCGATCGCAAGAATATGGTAAATACATTTACTTACCGCTACGGCATCAGCAGAGATCCCAAAAGAAATGATAATTACTACAGTTATTTCCATATGAAAAGCGATTACGACTTATATACGTTGCATACACTAGAAATTTAAATTATTCGGTAACCGCAAAATAAAATCAAAAGAAAATATTCTTTTCGCGTTACATGTCTAAATAATAATAATAATAAAAGATCCAGTTGCAAAATAATCTCTACCACAAACAAAAATCGAACTAAACACAAATTCATTATTCCCGCCTTTTTTTGTAGGCGCCAGATCGGCGGTCGTCGGCAATGCTTGAACATAAATCTACAGATGTAAATATAACAAATTGCTTTTTTTTTTAATAGCATTTAAATACTAAAATAAAGCCTCGCGAACTTAAAAAGGCGCGGCCCGTGGGGGGGGGGGGGCGCTGAATTCGAATTAGGATCTGACTCATTTCTTACAAGGATACATGTATTTTTGGGGAAAGTTTATTGCCCAAGTAGTGAAGACGATCGCACCCTCAGACCCGCCATTGGGCCCGATCCAAATCTGCAGAAAAATAATGATCACGATACTGCCCGGTTCTGAAAGAGAGAAGACCTTACCCAGCCCGAACCTCGCAAAATTAAAAAGGCGCGGCCCGCCCCGGACTCGAGTTAGGCTTCAATTCATTTCCTGCGAGGATGCATGTCTTTTTAGGAAACTTTTATTAGCCCAAGGGGGGGGGGGGAGATCGCCCTTTCGCCTTCAAAAATGTCAGGGCGCATTTTCCTTGAATCCGCCAATGGTGGATCTAAGGAGGGCGATCGCCCTTTCGCCCCCCCCCTCCCCCTAGATCCGCCATTGCTTCTCCTCCCTTATGGTCTGGTTCGATCTTAGACCGAGCGTTTACCTCAAGGAAGAACGAAATCCATCCAGGCCTGCCCTGAAAAGAAAAGTGTGGCTCGATCTCGCTCTATAGGAAAAAGTAAGACTCGATCCGCCCCGGTTCTGAAAGCGTAAAGACCTGACTCAGTTCCGTGACTTAAAAATGGCGCGGCCCCGGCGCTTAAACTCGGACTTAAACTCGAGACTCGGGTCGGGCCGCGCCGGTCTCGAGTTTAAGTCCAATCCTTTTTCCGTGCGGGCATCTTTTTCAGACCCTTTACTGGGCTCAAGGGGGGGGCGATCGCCCCATCGTCCCCCCCCCTTAGATCCGCCATTGCATGTCTAATTGAGGTTTGAATGAATCAAAGATGATGTTGACATTAGGTACATTTATCTGACTTAGCTATAAAACATGATTTTCAACTTTTGTCATTCCTTCTGAAGCACTTATCTAATGTAAAGCATCTATATTCTATTAATTGCTGTGATTTTGTCAATAATAAAAGAAATATAGCTGCTTTTAATTTTTTTAAAAAGCACATCAAATGAACGTTTCGGACACGTCCTGAAGATTTAGTGATGTAAAGGTCTAAGTCGTTTAAGACCGCAGAGTTTTTATTCAAGTTTCTTATAAAAAGTTCTAGAAGAGCTGCTGCAATAGTTTGCAATTGGAGGTCTTGCAATTGCAAATATTGCTATTGGCATTCCACGAAACACAAATTACACAAGCATTAACCACCACCAACAACAAAAAAAAGTTATAAAATTGTTTTTATTTTTGTTGTATAAATCTATACTATTAAATGAAATGTATTTCTGTGCTTCTGTGTCCGATCGCGAGGACAGGAAAGTCTGTCTCACTAACTTATCTGAAAATTCAGGTAGAGGATAGTCCAAGGCAGATCGTGATGAATCAGTAGTACATGTAAACGGTAAGAAAGACCATGAAAAATAATGATTTATATCTATTATTTCTGTATTTTATTTTCGTTTTCCAAATCAAAATCGAATTTGAGATAGATCCAGTACGGGAAAACGTCTGAAAGTAAAAACTGAAATTGGGAAAACAATTTCCCAAGTTTTTCCCCAAAAATGTTCATTGTCCCCAAACATGTCCCCAAGAATTACTTGTCCCCAAAAAATTCCCCTGGAGGTTCAAAATTCCCCAAATTGGGGACAAAATCCCCAATCTGGCAACACTGAACACAAGGAAAAAGAAAATTATCTTCCTAGTTTCTTCCTTTTTTCCGAATCTGGCGCGATTTTCAGTGCATTTTGGCGAAATCATTTCTTATCTGTCTTGCAACCCTGGTTTACTTGCGTTTTTTAAACGTTCGCATTGGCCATTGCAGGTTCTATTCGTGTTCGTTTGTGGTTTGGATTTGTTCTGTTTTAGCTCGTTTGCGTTTAAAATATTACTATATTTTTTTTGTATATGAGGGAAAAAATCAATTAGTTTATTTTAATCAGAATATTTTGAAAATGGGTGAAGTAATTGTATGTAATAATTTAATAAAATGGATTATGACTGCGCCGGAACATTATGACAGGAAGCTTGTAAGTAGGAGCTTTACAATACAGAATCGCACATGTAAATTTACATATGATTCGGGTAATGGATGTCCTATTCGTGTTGGTCATCCCGTGCCGCGCGCAAGATATTCTATAGAGTTTGATACAGAAGAAGGATTTAAACGATCACTTCCTGTTACAATTCTTGTTTCTTCCAGCCAGCATATATTCAATCCCGAAAGATGTTACATCACAGGCGAAAATAATCAAATCATTTGGTCAAGACGCTGTTCTTCAGACCTGTTAAAAACTATGATGACTTTACAAATGGTGATTCACGATTTCAAAGGTAAGCTTAAAAAGTACTTCATGTCTATTGCCAGAATGTTTTTTTGCTTTGGGTGTTGAATTTAAACACTTCATTTCCGGGAAGCTTTTCTGTAGCTCCCGGGAGGGGGGGGGGGTTAATTGCTCTGGGGCATCTCCCGGATTCAACGCTGTTTGCTATAGGATGTATTTCTCATTTATTGCTTAAAGAAAAAAAAAAAAAAAAAAAAACTATAATTTGCTGTTAGGGATGCACCGAATAGTGATTTTGGCCGAATATTCAGTATTCGGCCAAAATCGCTATTCGGTGCACATTTACATTATACATGTGAACCGAAGGCTAAGATATATTCATCTTTACTTATTAGAAGCTCTTGTTTATCAAAATGTAATTTTTTTCCCTTACTGTTTGTCATGAAGAAACTAAGGTAAAATCAAATAGTGGCAATTCAATAAATAGGGTAGATGTGCCAGTAATGGGCCGCCTTGCACTTTTTGGTTTATAAAAAAATAATAAATAATATTTAAGCTTTTATTATTTTTTCCTTAATTCCCTCTTGCATGCTTTATAAGTTGGATTATTTTTTTTTTAATTTTTTTTTACATTAAGAAGCAGAAAATAAAGTTTTTTCATTGAAAGTCATAATGAACATTCTAAGAGATGACTTTACTTATTTGGTTTATATATTTTTTATTTTATTTTTTTGTAAAAATTGAATGTTTTTTTGTTTTGATAGAAATATAAAACATTGAATTTAATATAACAATGGTCGTTTACAAAATTTTATTTATTTTAAAGATTTGAAGAGGGGTGGTTCATTACTGGAATTCTTAATTCGTGATTTTCCAGTAATAAACACCCAAAGTGACCAATACTAAAAGTGTAATTTGGATAGTGCATAAAATATTTTAACTCAAAAGCTAAATAAACAAATTTAATCCTTAAGTTTTATTTACTAGAATTTAATAAAGGTAATTTCTTTTCAAATAGCCGCTTTTAATTGTAAAATATTTCGATAAAATTTTGCCACTTAAATTATTTTGATTTAACTGAAAAGCGAAATAATCAAATTTAATCCTTAAATTTTACTTACTAGAATTTAATAAATGCAATTTTTTCATAAATAGCCACTTTTAATTAATTCCATGTTGCTAATAAATTTTTTTATTAAATCTCATTTTTTTAAAATTCATTCAATAATTTCTAAGTTTTAAAATTTTGTTTTATTACTGTAGTATGTTTTTATCAAGTTCTGGACCTAAATACAATTGAAAACATTCATCTGTTATCTTTTTGCGGTAGACCATTACTGGAACGTAGGGTGTCCATTATTGGAACATAGGGGTTCCATTACAGGGCTTTTGAGTATTTTGGAGTATTTCTATTATTTAAAATAAAATTTTTATTTCTATTGGGAAATGTCACTGAGATTAGTTGAATAATGTTGAAAGATTAATGCAAGGTCGGACTGGCCCATCGGCCCAAGGGCCGGTGCGCCCTCGCCCGGATAAAATTTTGCGCCCCTAAGTGTTTAAGCCGTTTAAGTATTTTTTTTCTCGCGGTACCATGCATTTTTGATTAGTGCACTAATTTTCGAAAATTCGTTTAAGGAATAATCCTCAGACAACAGACAGACATCACAAGAAGTATTTTTTTAAATAACAAAGAGATTAAAGTTAGATCGAAAAAATTTTAAGATCTGAAACTGGGGCGTGCGAAGAGAAAACTGCGCCCGGGGCAAAGTTTCAGTTTGGCGCTCCAACCACTTTTTTTTTTATAACAGGCTGAAAATGGCGATCGTAGTATAAATTTGGCGCCCTCTGAATTATCCAAGACGGCGGCGACCGCTCCCTCCCCACCACTTTCACACCGTTCTGATCGGAAAGCATAGGAATCTTTGCATACGATTGAGGGAGTAGTTAGGGAGAGTAGTAGAGCCACGGCGCTCTGGGAAAAACTTCTTAAATGACATCTTTTAGAATTTCCCCAGATATGTTGCATATTTTCAGTCTTTTACATTTTACTGTATTGTTCCTCTCTCACCCTTTAAAGCCGGACATAAATGCACTATAATAAAACCGTGTTTTATGTAAAAAAATTGAGAAAAAATGTATAAATATCAAAAGGCAAAAAACTTTTTCTGGGGATTTAGTTGTTAATTGGAAACATGATCCCCCTTTTTTTACGAGTAATGAAGACTTGATAACACTCTTGGATTACAATCCTTCAAGCTGTGAAATTCAATTGCCACATTTTTTTATTCACAAAATATACAACATAATTTTTTAGTTAGTAATCTTCGCTTTATTTAATGACACTTTTCATGGTTAAATAAGCAAAACTAAATTCTAATATGTATTTTACATTAAAAAATGTTTAATTTAATCATGGAAAAATCTGTTATTAAAGAAACAATAATACTAAGAAATTCAGATTTTTTTTTTCCATAAAAAAAAAAAAAACGCTGGCCACAAATACCTGCAACTTCCAGGAATAAAGTCCCTGATGCATTCCTTTCAATTTTCGAAATTTAAAATTTTCCCTTGATTTCTAATTATGCGAAATTTACAAATCATGGGAAGGGAATGCTGAGAAAAGCAAATTTAGTAAATTATTTTAGTGATTTTATACTAATAAAGCAAATTTTGTGGAGCATTTTTTGTAGAAATCTTTTAACAGTCAAGTATAAATTTAGCATTTTATGGATAAATACAGTCAGTGTTTAAAGATACAAAATGCCTCTTTCTACAACATATCTGATTGCTGTCAAATTGTAACAGAAGCTAAATTTATCTCATTTTTGACTAACTGATAACTAATTCTTTTTAGTTAAAAAAAATATACTTAAAAAAAGATTGAAGCTCTTTGCAGCACCGCAGCAACTCTATTTGGCAGCCAGAAAAATAACTTTCTTGTTTTTTCTACCAACTTCCAGTGCATCAACGGTGATAAATGGAATGAAAGTGGGTTACCCCAAGCTAATTGCGCTAAAAATCTTTATGAACCAACAGAAGGGATGTCGTTGTGTATAAATTATGTTTTCAATATCATCTATATTTAAAAAATCGTACCAACTTTGAATTTTCAAACAGTAAGACACGTTTTTGGCATCTTAGTTGAGTTTCTTGAATCCAAACGACCAGGAAATGGGATTGTTTATTCATATTATCTTAAATCTTGATGCAGTTGGAAGAGTATGGATTTGAGGATGATAAAGTTAAACCCAACTGAAAAACATTGATTTATATCTTCATAAAAATCATCTGATTCTAACACTGAATACTTAATTAGACAAAATATATTACAAGATTTTATCTCTTCTCAAAAACTTTTTTTTTAAATTCTTAAAACTATTAATACATTCTTTGTAGGATGTATGTAAAGTAAGTTTATTAAAATTTAAAATTATCGTATAATTTTACTGCTGACTAAATGTTTTTTTTTTTCGACAATTTGCCTTCAATATTTTCATTTTATTTTCCGAAATTTATTTATAAACTTCTAACACTGTTTGTTTTATGATTGTATTTTGTTTTAAGAAATTTATCTTAACTATATCTTTTTCTTTGCTAGCAAGGATTGAAATAAGGTGTCAAAAATTTAAAATTAAAAATTTGAAAAATCAAGTTTCGTGCATTTATTAATGCATCGGCAATCCGCAAAGAAAGTTTATAAATTGATTTTAATAGTCGATATTATTACCAATCAATTGGAATCTAAGTCTTTTTTATATGATAATTTGCAACATAATTGCAAGGAGGAGATAACTTTTTTCCCCCATGATTCTTATAAATTAACTATTGACACAAAAGAATAAAATAAGAAAGTGATAGCCTTGATATCAGTCTACTACACGCTAATCTGTGTTCAAATTGCTGGATCATTAAGATATTACATGATTATTTTAGAAAATTGTGCAAGATTCTGTAGATTTTTTGGAATTTTAAACATGCTCTGTATATAATTTTATATAGAGATATAATTTTAAACTATTTTTTGTTGCTGTGCGATTAATGTCTTAAACATTGTTAAACTAAATTACAGACCAGCAAACAAAATTGACGTGAATTTGTTGTTTAGTTTTGCGCCCTCTGAAAATCCAAGGTCTGCGCCCTTTTCCCTGACCCAGTCCGACCCTGGATTAATGTAATATGAAAACTATAACTTTTTTACTTCTTTCGATTTAGCAACTAAGTTTTTAAAAGCATCTTGTATCAATGTCTGGATCTGTAATAAGCGATCATTTTCAAATTGTAAAAATTCAGGTTATCTTAAAATCTTGCAACAAACTTTCAATATGGTCAAGACAAACATTATTTTAATAAAAAATATCTCAATCCATTTATTCCATCAATATTACATTTAATTAAACATATACTGGATGCTAAAGAAACCCAAATTGAATAATTATTCATAACTATATCAATAATGAAGATATTTTAACAAGATATGTTTCATATTAAAATTATTTGTAATAAATATGATGATATTTAAAATGATTGAATTTCGATCTGTGACACAGTAGAAATACTTTAAACTTAATTATGATTAAAGGAATGTCCAGAGTTGTACAATATAGACGAACGCCGTGCGCAGAAAATTTTGTGAACTTTGTAGAAAATTTTAGGAAAAACATTTTTTTGTAACATTTTTTAGTACCAAAAAGTAAAAATATTCTCTCAATTTTATGCACAAATTGTTTACTATTAACGCGAATTTCGTCAAAAAACCTCGAAAAAATCGCAAATTTCCACAAAGAATCGCGTGAAAAACGTGTATTTCCACAAAGAATCGCGTAAAAAACGTGTATTTCCACAAAGAATCGCGTAAAAAACGTGCATTTCGATGAATTTCGTCCAAAGACTGCGTATAAAGCGCAAATTTCGTCCAAAGACCGAGCTAAAAATATAAAGTTCCATCCATTTCAACAACGAATTAAAAAAAATTATTGGCAAAGTCTATCGTATACAATGGCAGATCTAGCCCTCAATTTAGGAGGCGGGGGTCACATCCAGTGTTGAATTCGGACAGTTTTCTCTGGGAGGAACCTCAGCAGTTCCGGGAGGGGGGACTTTATAGAGTTCCGGGGAGGAATGCAATTTTTGACAGTAAAAACATAATTTCCGGTGGAGGAATTTCAATGCTCCAGGGGAAATATCCTTCCCAGGCCACCCCATGAATTCAACACTGATCACATCCAGGACTAGATTTTTGCCGGCAGAAAATGGTTTCTGCCATGCCAGTGGCAGAAAGTGGTTATAACCGGTTTTTACCCTCAGAAACTGGCAACAACTGGCTTAAACTCATTTCATGACATAGTCTGAGACTTTTTAAGTAATATTTAATTGCTTATATACATTTTAGTTTTCAGAATAAATAACAAATAAAATATTGTGAATAGTTTTAATTAAAAAATAAATTTATATTAAAATTTGATGGTTTTGAAACTGGTGAAAATGAGAATTTTTCAAATGTTACATCCTCAATAAAGACATCACCAGCAAGTAATGCTAATCTTGAAAGAACATTTTCGAACTTTTCTTTCATTCAGAACAAATTAAAAAGCAGTCTAAGTTAAGAAAGGTTAAGCAAAATTAATCCTATATTATGGAATGTTCTTAGTATATTATTACTTTTTCCACAAAAATATATATTTTTTTCTTTTTAATATTATAAAATAATTGTACAATATAATTCATTATTATTATTTTTTTTTTTTTTTTGAGTTATTGACAATTATTTACTTATATATTTTCACAAGAACCATTTTTCTTTGTATGTAGTAGTAGATGCTTTAAGTTATTGCAGTGTATTATTTATTTAAAAATACTCTGAAAAGTGTTGTTAAAATATCATAGTTTTTCGCAATTTTTTTCTTTTTAAACTTTTAAAATAGAAATTCAACCGTAAACAATAATATCAACAATGAAACTTTTACAGCATCAGATTACCATTATGAAAATTTCTGTTTTTCAAGTGACAGAAAATTATTACATAAACAAAGTATATTTATATGATCATTTTAAAGCTTTCTGTTACTTAGAATAACATCCATAATATTTATTTTAATTTTTTAACTAAATTCTTTATATATTACCGTATTTTCGGGTGTATAGCTCGCACCCCGTGTATAGCCCGCACTCCTAAATCGAGCGGTGCCTAGTTAAATTAATTTTTTTATTGGTCTTTGTTTTAGTTGTATTTTATGTTTTCTGTAGTACTTTTCCAATTTGGTTATCGTGTCATTATATTACTGTTTTAGAATTTTAACTAGTTTTAGAATTTTATCTTTTTACAATTTTAAATATGTTTGTCTAGTTTTAATTGGTTTTTAATTTCATGTATTACCGCATTGCCTTTATCAACTTAACTCATATCTACAACAGATTTCTAATGCAACTTTCACTTTTTACATTTTATTTTAAAATTTAACCTTATCTTATTCCTACCAAGTTCTTGGCGCAGCATGTCCCGCAGGGGACCTTGCGCCAGAAAACAACATTCAACCAACCAACCTAAATCGAGCGGTGCAGTAATATAAGTTCGTGTAAAAGGCGCGGAGATGCATCGATGTTTAGTCCGCGGGCTATACACCACTTACGAATGTATATTTCGATCAGGGTTCGAAGTTAGAAGCCATTAAAGTATATACGCGCATATAAGTAGAGAAATTTTTGACAAAAAAATATAAAAGAATTTCAAAGTGGGAAGGGTCGACTTCTACCGCGAGACCTTAAAAAAAATCTATGAATAAAATATCGAAAAATAGTTTGCTTAGCGAATCGGTGCTGCAGCACCCCGTTATGTTTCTAGAGTACAAAATCCAGAATCTGGAACCTTCATCATTTTTAGTTTATTTCTCAATAATAATAATCTACCCTGCCCTGTTGCAAAGAACAAAAAAAAAAAAAAAAAAAGTGTGTGATTTATGTCATTTCGGAACTATTCAGAGGAGTCTATCTTTTTCGGAACGATTCTGATAAATCCTTCCATTTCAGAGTCGTTTCATAATGGAATGACTCAGAGGAACTGCTCCTTTCTGAGGAATCTAACCTTTTTGGAGTTTTTTCATTTCAGAACGAGTCCGAGGATTTCGTCGATTCGGAATCGTTCCGGAAAGGAAGGATTCTTTTTTGCAGACTGGAATCGTTCCTTTAGTTCAACTGCCGGAATCGCTCCTTTTGATTCGTTCCTCAACAAATGACACATTTCTACTAAAAAACTGATTACAGTTTACGTTAAAACGACTTATTTAGCGAAAAGTAAGTTTAAAATAAGTAATATGTTATACTGTTGTTTTTACCCTCTCAAATCAAGAGCAAACTGCGTTCGAGCGTCATTATTTCTCGCTGCCGGTTAGTGCAATACTTAGCGATAGTTGCGACAATTCTTCCAAACCCATAAATAACTGTATTTAAGCAGTAAGGGGAAAAAAAAAGCCTTTACAAACATGAGAGAACGCTCTATATTTCGCGGCATAGCGACAAAATTTACAAATTTCGATCTTTTTTCAAAGTTTTTGAGGTTTGAAACAGAGTTCGTTGATTTAAATCGGCTTGATTTTAATCATGATTTAAATTACGATTTAAATCAACTGATTTTTTAAAAAAAATCATTGATTTAAATCAGTTTTTCTTTTAATTTTTTTTTTTTTATAAATTTCAGATGAAACAAACATAATAATGTGCTTTAATATAATTTAGTTTTATATACCATATATAATCAAACAACTTTCAGAAAGATAAAGCTTAGCTTAGTAAAAAAGTAAAATAAATGTAAAGTTTAGAAAAAAAAATGCTTTCAAATTTCATTTGAATCAAATTATAAAATAATCTTGCAACGGTAAAGAAATCTAAGCAGAAATATATTAAATATTTGAATATTTACTCATTAGTATTTAGAAAAACTTTTGCAAGTTGAGGTAAAATAAAATTGTATGACTTTATGTACTGTATTTTGGTGAAGCCTGCTATATAAGGATTTGAGCAAAATCTGAATCAGCAATTGATTTATTTATTTAATTTAATATAATTGATCTCAGCTGTTTAGAATGGTGGAAGATATTTTTGTTACAGCTATCAAAAAAGCTCATACTAAAAATAGAATTAATGATCAACTAGCTTTTTACTGCAATAGATTTATCTGCTTCAATCGAACAAATGTTTTTTGCCTTCGGTTTGATACTTTCAGAAATTAGAAATCAACAGATAAAACTGTTAAATCGCTGCCATTGAAATGCTCAAGGCCAGAGGACACAAATTGTGAGGTATTCACCAATTGATTTACTTCTCACTTATGTTGGAATTCACACTAGAAAATTTTGAATAACAATTTACTTTTATTTTATTTGTGGAATATCAATCATCGTACAAAACACTGAACATACTGATTAACTTATGATTAATTACTTCTTAAACATACAGATGAGAATTTGGAATCCCCCAATAAAAAAATATCCAGATGCGGCAACATTGTAGCATTCCTTCTCTGGCTGAATTTTTATTTAGGGATTCCAAGTTCTTATTAGTGAGTTTAAATAGTTATTGTTTTATAAAATGATAAATATTCTACAAGTAAAATAAAATTGCTATTCAAAATTTTCCTGTGTAAATTCCAACACTACTGAGAAGTCAGTCGATTAGTGATGACATCTCAATTTGTGTCCTCTGGCCTTAAGTATTTTGATGGCAGCAATTGAACTCATTTTTCTCAGTCAAAACTTTAAAAAAAAAACAAAAGTTAAAAACTTAGTTAAAAACTTCCAATTTTGTTTAAATTTTTTATGTGTTGCAGATGTTTTTTTATTTTAATTAAAATATTGAAGGTTGAATTAATTTTTGACATCTGATCTGTAGTTTTTCATGCATTTTGTGTAATCAAGATTTTTTTCACAGCCTAAAATTTTACCTTGAAATAGTATGAATCATTTATGTAAATTGTGTAATATTAGTAATAGATAATACTTATAATATGCATGTCTATGTATGTAAACTTTATATTATTTAAATTAATCAAAAAATCATAAAATAATAATAATGTGTGGCAATTTTAAAAAAAAATCAAAAAAATCTGATTTAAATCAAAAAAATCCGATTTAAATCAAAAAAATCCGATTGTTTTGATTTTTATTAAAAAAATCAAAAAAATCACGAACCCTGGTTTGAAAATTGTAGAAAAAATATCACGATTTCCAATAAAAAAATCTTTGTATAACCCGCACCGTGTATAATCCGCAGCGGCTTTTTCGAAGTTTTTTTCTTGTATAAGCCGCGGACTATACACCCGAAAATACGGTAAATATATGTGGGAATTATGAATTATTGCAGGTTAAAGTTCTTAGCATTATTTCTTAGTTTCTGCCAGTTTTTGCCATTTACTGGCAGAAACTAGTTTCTGCCATGCCGGTTTTAACCACCCCGGCAGAAACTTGCTAGCCCTGGTCACATCACTGCATAATGAATTATTATATTCAAGGTTATTGTTAAATTAAAAGTGACGATTTTTCTGATACTTTCGCTAATTCATTTTCATTCATAAATACAAAAATTTGCATTAGTATTTCTAAAAATATATAAGTTACACAGATTTTGTTCAGATATAAAGAAATTAAAATGTTTCTCATTTTCTTATAAAAGCATAAAATGATCTAGAAATGTTGTTAAGTTAAGCATTTTACGGTAGTTTTTAGGACTTGACAGCCATAGAAATGTCATGAGGGAGTAATTAGCAATCGCGTCCGGGTATTTAGTTTAAAATGCCGTATTTCATGGAATTTTGAGTTTTTTAAAAAATCTGCTTTTGTTTAAAAATGGAAAACACTTTTTAATCACATAGTTTTCGAATAAGTACACTTGCAAATTTTTCGAGATTAAAAATGCTTTCACAGATGTGTCAAATATTATTTAATTTTGATTTGTAGACCTTTTACAGAATTAGAAAAATTCGCATTATTGAACAGGTAGAGGAGGGTGGCTAAGTATTTAAGGTATATTTAATTTTAAAAGTAATTTTTAAAATACTTTGCAGCTCAGTGCGTTGGGGGGGGGGGCGTTATGACATCTGTGACCTCACCGTTAGACCCGCCATTGAACATATGATAGTTTCTCAGAGCTTGCAAATTTAGCAGAAAGTATTTATCAGTGATGTCTGCATCAGTATAATCTCAAAGAATTTTTTTCAAAATCGGGTTACATATTATCTGAAAGACCCCCTTCTATAAAACCAAAAAGAATGGAAAAAAAATATTTTTAAACATAAATCAAAAAATTCTAAAATAGTAATACGAGTGATATAAACTGTTGTTTTTAAGATGTTAGTCTTAAATGAAACACATTTCTTTTGAATGTTTTGAAATTTTTCAAGCAATTAAATATTTGCAATTTTGCTTTATATGCAATTTTTTTGTCTATTATTCTTTTTCTTTTGCACGTATATTTATGTCTTGTATTTGAAAAAAATATTCTTAGTTGCTTGTAAAAATCTTTTTAAGATTAAAGTTTATTTTTTGCTGCTTCTTAAAGTATTTTTCTTGGTTTGTATTTAAATTTCATATTAGAAAAGAAAATATTTTTAAATATAAAACAAAAATTTCAGAACTAATAATGGGGTTAAAGTGCAATGTGTTTTGATAGGATAATCAGCGTTCGAAATCCTTGGTGGTCCGCTGGTCCAAGACCACCGATAATTCAATCGGACCACTAATTTGAAAAACTTAGTGGTCCGCAGGACCAGTGTCTTTTTTCAGGCCCTTAGAAAACCAAAACCGATCGCACATGATTTTTTTATTATCAGCGATGCCGCAAACGCGCCATAGCGCGTAAATTACGCAAAAAAATCGGCTATGGGACGCAAAAAAATCGCTCTTACGCGTCCCACGGGCCGCGTAATTCTGTTAAAAAATCGCGAAAAAACGGCAAATTTCGTTAAAAAAATCATGAAATAACGACTAATTTTCGGCAAATTTTGTCAAACAATTCTCGAAAAAATGGCTAATTTCATTCCAAAACCCGAAACAGAAGGCATATTTTTTCTAAAGATGAAAAACGGCAAATTTCGCCCAAAAAATCGCGAAAAACGGCAGATTTTTTCAAAAAATTGCGGAAAAATGGCAGATTTCTTCAAAAAATTACGAAAAAAAGGCAGATTTTTCAAAAATATTGCAAAACAATGGCAGATCTCTTCAAAAAAGTGAAAAAAAACGACAAATTTTGTCCGAAAATCGCGAAAAAAACGGCAAAATTTGTCAAAAAAAAATCGTGAAAAACGAAAAAATTCTTCAAAAGATTGCGAAAAAAAGACAAATTTTGTTTAAAAAGTGCTAAATAACGACTTATTTCCGGTAAATATTGTCAAAAAATTCGCGAAAAAATGGCTAATTTCATCCTAAAACCCGAAAAAACGGCAGATTTCTTCGAAAGATCGCAAAAAACTGTATATTTCGTCAATAAATCCCGAAAAAACAAAAGATTTCGTCAAAATAATGCGAAAAAAACGGAAATTTCGACAAAAAAAAAAAAAAAAAAGCACAAAAAATATATATGAATGCCGGGAGAGAATTTTTCTGTTTTAAAACCTAATTTTCCAACTTCAAAATTGTTGTTGCTGCTCCAAAAATTGATTTCCCTGCTTCCCAATCGGTTTTTTATTGCTCCAAATCTTTCTGAGTGAATGTGACTCCTGAAAGCACCATTTCATTAAGCAAAGTACCCATTTACTCAACAAAAATATCCCTTTTTTCAGCAAAAAAGTCTTTTTCAATGAACCTGTTGTGCCCCATTTTAAAAGAAATGCAAATAGTGATACTTGTTATTATTAAAACCATTATTGCATTTTCTTTTTCTTGTGCAAATGAACAAGTTCAACTTTTGCATCGAAAAATATGACTTATTATTAGTGGGGACCCGCATTTGTAGAAAAGGGACCCAGTATTTTAGAAGTCCTGGGTCCCGGGGACCCAGGATTTTTCAAGTCCAACTGCATCAATGACACTAGCTACAATTCCACCACTCTGGCTAGAATCTGGAGAAAAATCGAAAAAAAAATTACATTAAACCCTACAGTCAGTTGAAATAAGTAATGGCAAATAAAATATCTAATAAATAATTTGATAGTTTTTCTTTACGTACTGTTTATTTTTTAGCAAATTATATTTTACATTTTATTATGCTCAAAATTTTGGATAAATGCAAAGTAAGATTGATTTATTTTCCAGAGTGTGTGTGTGTGGGGGGGGGGGGGGAGACCACTCTAAGTGTTAAAATTATTTAATAGAGTTTTATGTAACGGACCAGTGCTGATGTCTGCGGACCAGTAAATTCTCATGCTTACTGGTCCTTGGGACCAGTGACTTTTTTTTAGGAATTCTAACGCTGATAATCATATAGTAAATTTAAACATTTTAAAAAATATTTTTAAATTATTGTAGAAATTAAATTTTTATAATTACGTAATTAATTTTAGAGTAAAATTAATACGCAAATTTGCTTGTAAAAATATTTTTTGTTTATGTAATTATGTTTCATAAGTAATAAATTTTACAATTTAGACATTATATACAATCAGGGCCATATTTAGGCAAGTGCTAAGGCCAACGAGCGGGGTCTCAGCCCCCCCCCCCACCCGGAATGCATAAAAGCATTTTCTGGAAAAGATTCAAAGGTCACTAAACAAATTTTTGTTCCAAAAATCCAAATTCTGTTCAAAAATCGAATTTAGTTTTGATGTTCTTTCACAATTTTTCAGAAATGCTAAATTGTAGTATTTGTACAAAAAGTGCAAATAAGTGTTTCAACACTCGCACCTCTTATTTGCACATATAATGCTAATGTGATACATAATTTTGCACTAGTTATACACTCGAATTTTTCATTCTGCAGCCTATTCTTTTTTAGCATAAAATGAAGGTATTACAAACAGTTTAGTAGAAAACAGTGCCTACAGAGTGAATATGCACTAATTTGTCTTTCTATATAATATTTTGATCATGTAAAATCTGCGTGTGTGTGGGGGGGGGGGGGGGGTGTTTGTTTGGGCGTACATTCGCCAGAGACAGAGAGCGAAAAGACGAGCCCCACCCTACATTTTCTTGAGCTATCTCCCCCCTCCTCTATTTTTCACTTCCAATTACAGCCCTGTGTTCAATTATGTATTGCATTTTAATATCTTGCTTGCATCTTCTAAATAAAACTTGGAAACTTCATTAAAGGTGTATTCCAACTCAAACTTCTTATTTTCTGATTTTCTAAAAAATTTCATTTTTGATCTCAAACTCACGGAATTGGCAAATTCTCTTACTCAAAAACTACATAAACTGCCGTGCTTGTCAATTTTTTGATAAAGGCAAAAGATGTTGCAAAAAATGCTGTGAAAGATGGCCTTTTGAACTGAATTTTCCGAAGCGGGAGATCTGGGACTGAAAAAAAGATTCATACTGAGAAAGTAACTGTTTATAAATCAAATTCTAATGAACTGAACGAAACGGAAATCACACGGCACATAATACAACTATTCAGAAATCACCTCAGCAAGTTTCAAGTTTTTATTTTAAAAACAGTCTGAAAATGTATCAGAAAATTTGGAGTTATTGAAAGTGGAAAATTTTTTTTCCAAATACTCTTAAATGAAGGTTTTACGGACAGATGGCAGCACATAAATTCGAACTCTTCCAAATATTCTTCTGTACGCTTAGGGATGCACAACCTGCGGCCCGCGGGCAAAAAGTGGCCCGCGAATCTCGTCAGTTTACAGCTAGAAAAAATTGCAATTATTGTGCAACTGTTGCAGAAAAAATATCGTAAACTATGTCAATTTATTGCGGGAAAATGTACACAGTCACATAAGAATCGCGAATTTCGTTGATCGAGCACGGAAAATTCGCGAATTTTGTCGATGAGTCTAGGAAAAATCGCAAATCTCGTTCATCAGATATGGAAAAATCGTGAATTTTGTCCATGAGGTTCGGAAAAAAAAAAACAGCAAATTTCGTCGATTCGGCTCGGAAAATGCGCGAGTTTTGTTGATCAAGCACGTGAAATTCGCGAATTTTGTCGATTAGACGCGAAAAATCGCACATTTCGTTGATCGGGCAAGAGAAAATCACCAATTTTGTTAATGGTGCAGGAAAAAATTGCAAGTTAAATTCATCGGCTGCGAAAAAATCGCATTTTTTGGTTTATAACATTAAAACGCATGAATTTCGTTGATCAAGCACGAAAAAATCTCAAATTTTGTCGATCAAGGAAAAAAATCTCAAATTTCGTTCAAAGTACGGAAAAATCGCAAAATTTGCGATGATGCGCCAAAAAGGGAAAATTCTGTTTATCGCCTACGAAACAATTTTTCCCAATTAATCATGCGAAATAATCACGAATTTTATCTTGCTGTGTAAATAAAAATTGCAGATTTAGTTAGAAATAATTAAGAATCGAGAACTTCATTTTTGGGGGAAAGAAAAAAGAGTATTTCGTCAATTAAAGGCGAAAAAAGGCAGTTTTCGTCGATCAGACCAGGAAAAGTCGCGAATTTTACTGATGGGGTTCCGAAAAATCGCAAATTTCGTTAGTTGGGCACGGGAATATTGCAAATTTTGTCGATCATATGATAAAAATGGCAAACTTCTTCGATCACGAACAAATAAAATCGTGAATTTCGTCGGTTATCGAGGAAAAATCTTTTTTTTTGTTGTTGATCAGTCGAAGAAAAATCATGAATTTCGTAGATCGGCTTTGTAAAAATCGCGAATTTCATCGATCTAGCGTGGAAAAATTGCGAATTTTATAAATCATTGTACGAAAAATCGCGAATTTCGTCTATCAGTTTTGTAACAATTGTGAATTTCGTCGATCGGCTTCGCAAAATTCGCGAATTTCGACTATTGGCTCTGTAAAAATCTCGAATTTTGTTCATTAGACGCGGAGATAAAGTGAATTTTCTAAATCGGCTTCATAAGAATCCCAAATTTTGTTGATTAAGCGCTGAAAGATCGAGAATTTCCTCTATCGGCATCGAAAAAATCTTCGAATCTTCTCGATCAGGCTAAAAAAGTTCTGAATTTCTTCAATCAATTTTGTAAAAATTGCGAATTTCGTCGATCGACTTCGTAAAAATCGCTAAGTTTGTCAATAAGGCTTTGAAGAATCGAAAATTTTGTCGATCATACGAAGAAAAATTGTAAATTTTGTCGATCAAGCGAAGAAAAAAATCCCGAATTTCGTCGACGAGCTTTGTACATTTCACGAATTTTATCAATCAACTTCGTAAAAATCACAGGTTTCGTCGATCGACTCCGTGAAAATCGAGATTTTTGTTGATCAGGATAAAAAAATATCTCCTTTTGTCGATCATTCCAAGAAAAATCGCTAATTTTGTCAATCGGCTTTGTAGAAATCGCGAATTTCATGACTAGCTTTGTGAACATTGTGAATATCTTCGATTAGCGTCATTAAAGTCGCGAAGTGTCGATCAGAATCGGAAAAATCATAAATTTCGTCAATCAGCTTTGTAAAAATTGCGATTTTCGTCAATCAACTTTATAAAAATTGCAAATTTTGTCAATTAGCTTCGTAAAAGTCGCGAATTTTATTGGTCGGCTACGTAAAGTCTCCAATATTGTCGATCATGATAAAAAAAATCGTGAATTCCGTCGGTCAGGCGCGGAAAAATCGCGAGTTTTGTCGGTCATACGAAAAAAAATCGCGAATTAAATTGATCATGCGAGGAAAAATCGTGTACATCGATTATGTGATAAAAAATTCATCAATCAGCTTTGAAAAAAACGTGAAATTCGTCGATTGGCTTCATAAAAATCGCGTATTTTGCCAATTGATTTCGTGAAAATCGAGAATTTTGTTGATCAGGTGTAGAAAAGTTGTCAATTTCATCGATCAGATGGGGGAAAAATCGCGAATTTTATCAATGTGAAGAAAAATCGTAAATTTCGTCGATCGGCTTTGCAAAAATTGTGAATTTCGTCAATTGGCTTTGTGAAAATCGCAATTTTTTCGGTGGGCTTCGTAAAAATTGAGAGTTTTGTTGATCAGTTTTGTAAATAGCACACATTTAGTCGATCAGGCATGGAAAAATTGCAAATTTTATTGATCAGGTGTAGAAAAATTGGGAATTTCGTTGATCCGGCACGAAAATATCTTGTTGATCGGCTCTTTCTCTCTTCTTCATTCATAAAGTTTCCATTTTTCTTTTGCACCAGCCACTTATGTATGTTTTTTTGGACTTTTAATAAAACAAAATTTAATCTCCTGAATAAAGTTGAGGAATAGTATTACATCTCGAAAATAGTCCTTGCTATATCTTTTATATCTACAAAAGTAAAAACTTCTGATATATCCTTTGAAACTAAACTACATATTTTGACTGGGTAAGCAAACTTAAAGGGGTAACCCCTTAACTCCCCTCTCAAACTGTATAGTTTTTGATCTGGTTATAGCCCGCAGATCACCTCCTCGAAATGGTATTTTCTCCATGTTATTGATGTGGCCCTCGACCACTCAGGTATATTTCTAAGTGGCCCTTCTCTTGAAAAGGTTGTGCACTTCTAATTTATACCATTGCATGTTATGCAGATCAACTTTTTCCAACTGAAGATAGGATTACCTTTGTTTCATCTACTGTGTGATTGATGAAATGCTTGGAATGATACATAAAGACTAAAAAAACCTACTCTCCCATTCCTGCCCCCTGCCCATTCCACCCTACTCCCCTATTGTACAGAACCCTTTAAGCGCGAGTAGTATTCATACTTGACTTGACAGTTTATATATTAAGGATATATTAATAAAAAATAAATGGTTGCAATGGATTATAACACAAATCTCTGAAATATTACCTAATAGACAAGAAGAATTTTGAAATGAAGTTTATCGAAGACGTTGGAAACTTTCGCTGGCCAAAATCAAACATACCGTATTTACTCGTGTATATCGCGCGCCCCGTGCTTTACAAGAAAAAAAATGGCGATTTTTTATAATCTCGTATATAACGCGCACCATAAATTTGCAATACTAATGCAGAATGACCAAATGAATTTCAGTAAAGAAAGTCGAAACAAATATTAATTACATCAGGCCACAAAACAATACGAAAATTCATTTTTAGACTTTGGGTAGTAAGTGAATGACGGAAAGTAGGAGTGAGCGACGGTAATGAGAATTGCTAATTAGCGTTTAAATACTGTTACTAGCTATGTTGTATAAAAAACTGCAAGGAGTAAAATAGAGATCCAGTAATACTTCAATTAAATAACATTTTCCAAGTTTTAATGTCTTCTTTAAATAATTTCTTGTTTCATGTGTATATCGTGATTACATCCAACAGTAAAAAAAATATTAGGTAGATTTCGTATGAAATACTACGTATATATATTTCTTTAAACATATCAGCCAAAAAGATGCATGTAATACTTCAAATCTTAAACTTTATTTTTTTTTCTTTCCAGAAGACAAATCAGTACAGACTGGCTCCTATCTGAATGGAGAAGTACCCGCGGAGAGTTCATACGAAGACTTCACCAAGATGTTGGACGCAGGACCGGATCACGATGCAGAAATTAAATGCGGAGAACATACTATCAAGGTTCACCGGATTATCTTGTCCACGCGATCGGAAATTTTCTCCAAGATGTTGCAAATTGACATGGAAGAGGATAGATCTGGGATTATCGAAATCGAAGACATGGATATCAGTTGCGTCCGAGATTTCGTAAGGTACTTGTATACAGGTGCAATGCCTCAGCTGACTTTCGAGAAAGCAGAGATGCTCTACGAAGCGGGCGACAAGTACGCCGTTCGAAGTCTCATGATCAGAAGTTCGGAATATCTGCAAGATAACTTGTCGCCGGAAAATGTTGTTCGGTGTTTTGCATTGGCCGACGCGCACTCTGACCAAAATCTGAAGGACTGTGTTCTAACTTACATGTTGGAGGAAAATGTCTACCTCCAAGACGAGATTTGGTTGCCTTTTTGTGATAGGTATCCAAAAATTGCGAACGAAGTGTACAGACTATCGTACAAAAGCCATGATTCAGTGAAAAAGATCTAATTTTCGGATACGAATATTTTTATTTCTTTTTATTAAATTCATTTCAGTGAAGACATTTTCTTTGTCAAATTGAATATAATTTCATAGAATTGATCAAAGAAGTTATTTGGTGTATTTTTTTATTATTATTATTAGTGTCACATGATATTAAAAATTGTAAACGCGAAATTTTTTATGCATAAGGGATCCAAATGTTACAAACTATGAAACTTTTGAAATTTTATTGTTACCCAATTCAGATTCGGCTGTAGATCGTAAAAGAGTTTGCAATTTTATTCCCGAATTATTTCAATCTGGGGAAGCGAGAGGTATTTTTTTTAATTGCATATTTTATCAAAATTTTAAATATTTTCATATCATCATCTATTTAAAATATGACTTCGTTTATAACGAATTGTTTTTACATATATTAGACTAATATTTTCTAATTATAAATAAATAGATAACCACATTCTAAATGAAATTAATATTGATTACAAGAAAGTCAAGCAGTGACTTATCTGAAATGTTTGGAAGATGAAAATTAAATTTTGCAAAGTTGTGTATCTTTGTGAAAAGACTTCCTTTATAAATTTATAATTTCGATTTTTTAAAGCAATTTATGTTGCAAATTATAATTAAGCTGTTGCTCCAATAATAATGTTACTTAATGTATATAAAAAAATAGTAAATGCAAACAATAAGGCATTTATATTTTTCATTGAAACTGATTTAATATGTCTTTAATCAGTATTTTGTGAACTACATATTTCCAAGATTAATTAGAGTAACTTAAATGATTGTCATGTAAATCTCTGTTTTTGCTGTTGTAAATACAGTGGAACCGGTCTAAAGTGACCACCTTTGGGACCGGCTGAAATAGTCACTATATGGAACACATTGCAAACGCATGGAACGCATTGCTAACACGTGGAACACTTTTACAACATTAATTGAACATAAAAATCGAGGCTTCTAACTAAAATCGTTTTCGATTATGCATGTTTGTGTTCATTTTTAAAATTGTGTAATTTTAAAGGTACCATCTTAAATATTTCACATCTGTTTTTTTATAGCGTTCTAAATTGTAAAATTTTACAATGTACTATTAATTTGGGGACAAAGTGTTGTTGAGCCCAACATTTTTTTAAGAAACTATTTTTATCAACACTATTTTTAAAATAAATTTCCAGGTAACAATACTTTCCAACACACTGAAAACACATTTCTAAAGCGCAAAAATTTTGCAACATATTAAGAACACAATCACAACACTAAAAGCACTTCACAACACATTAATGTGTTGGGAATTTGAGGACAAGAAGTGTTTCGCAATGTGTTTAAACGTTTGCAGTGTATCTTTCAAAATGGCATAATGTTTTACGCTTACGTTTTTTTTTTTTTTTTTTTTTTTTTTTATGTAAAATTTAAAAAAAATGAATATATAGTGTAGGTATTATGAAGTTATCATGAATCTATTATGAGTTAACATATTATTTTTTGGTTTTGTCTCAAAATAAAGAAAATAAACATGATATATGAACTGTGAAATTGTGAAGTAACGCACTTTTTTAAATTAAAAATAAAGCAAAACGTGAAAAACACATAAGCATATGGATAATAGTAGCTATTTTTTTGTTACAAAATCTAGCATGTACTCAAATTTCATCAGTGTTCAAAAACAGGATTGATGTATCAAAATTAAAAAAAATATACCTCCCAATTCAACATTCTACCCTGTAAAATATTATTGTTTGTCAGTATGAATCTGTATTTATATATGTATTTTTTTTTTTACTTTTTTCCCCTTTAGTATTTGAAAGATTCAATTCTGTAAACTTGTTATAAAAAATGATTATTCAACCATATGACAAAATATGCTGAATTCTTGAAAATCTTATTATAATTTGAAAACTTGTAGTAATTCTTTGAAACCATTTTATATTCGCATATTGTCTTAAGTTGTAGTATGATTTAAGTATGCAACAGTTTGTTTTGTCAATATTCATTTAATAAATAATTTAAAATTAATTGGTTGTCGTTGTCATATTTTTTAAATATTTTTCTTTCATAATTTGCTGAATTTTTTGTCTAATTTATTGAATAAGGATTTTATGTATGGATAGTATGTGCTGCAAAATCGTGCTGGAGTATATCGATACATAATCGAATATTGATTTTTAAAACATATTACCTCACTGGATTTTTGAAATCTTTCTTAAGAGGCCACTCGACTCGCTTAAAAAGACACGGATGAGGATGTTTTTTTTTTTTTTTTTCCTTATCGTTAGAATAGCTGAGGACGTGAGGACTATCTACAACCCTGCTCATTTTTACTTTTTTGGTTTCGGATTAAAAAGAAAAAAAAATAGTTTAACTTTCGGAACCAGTTGAAACCGGTTCTGAAATTGGAACTATCATATATTAAAAAGTATAACCAAAGTCGACAAAGTAAAAACTAGCCCAATTGTAGATCGTCCTCGGCTATCCTATGAAACGAAAAAAAAAATGTAAAAATATTAAAATTTGAGTGAGATATTTGAAAATAACGCCCCCATAGACTTAACATTTATCATTCGGGTTATTTTGAGTAAGTCGAGTGGCCTCTTAAATCTTGATGAATCTTTACATCTATCCATTATTCAACACAGCTTTTAATTCTCCAAATATAGCCCAATTGTAAGGGAAAACGAAAAGGCCGAATTCGGAATATTAGAGGGAAAGCTGGAAATTGCATTAATCCCTTCAGTTTTTAGGTCTAGAATGAATATGCAACCCCTCCCCCTCTCTCGTACTAGGTAAGCGTTAGGACATATGCTTATATTAGCAGCCTTCGCCTGCTGCCCTGGTCTGTTTCTCTAAAGGAATCTTGAATCAAGCGAAATACATAACGGTAAAAGGGAAAAAATATATATAATCAAACATCCGTAATTGATGTCTTATTCGTATAATCTGACATTATACGGCTCAAAGTCGATATTGACGACATAATAAACAAAATAACTCTAAAATGATTGAAGTATCAATGTTTAAATTTTTTTTTCTAGTGTTATCTTGAATTTCCTGATTATAAATAAACATAATGTGATTTGGCGAAATGTCCTAAAAGTGCTACCTTCCCACTAAACCCACATAGGTGGGAATTTCTAAAACAGATAAAATACTTGTTTAAGTTTGTTTTAGTAGATTAGGTAACCTCAAATTCATCCCTTTGTCTAAAACTGTTGTTGAGGTATGACGGAATGACCTACATTTTCGTACCCCCTGTTAATCATGGGGGAAATTCTATTGATGTAATTTTTATCATCATATGAATTTTCTGCATCTTTACTTTCTTTTAAGTTAATTTTGCTGTTCTCTAGGGATTTTACGGTTCTTGCTATTACTATTTTGTTATCTTTAGTGTATACGCGGTATCCTTTTGAATTGTTGTCGTACCCTACGAATGTCCCTTCCTGAGCTCTATCGTCTAATTTTCCTCGATATAGTTTGCTTACATATACATATGCTTTGCAGCCGAATGTACGTAAATAGTGCAAGTTTGGTTTGCGTTTAAACCAAAGCTCGTATGGGGTTTTATTCGTTGATCTTGTTGGTAAGCGATTTTGTAAATGATTCGCGGTATTAATTGCTTCTCACCAAAATCTTTTCGGTAAATTGGCTTCGCGTAATAGACTTCTAGTCATGTCTAATAATGATCTATTTTTCCTCTCAGCTACGCCGTTCTGGCTCGGATAATATGGCACAGATAGTTGGTGTTTTATACCTCTTTTTCTTAGGTAGCCATTTGTTTCTCTACTCATGTATTCTCCGTTATCGGATCTTATTGCTTTCGGATATGAACCGAATTGGTTTCGTACCATAGCTATATAGTCGATTAATTTATCATGCACTTCGTCTTTGACTTAGTAAATATATTACTGTAAACCTAGAGTAATCCTCTATGAAAGTTACAAATATTTTTTTCCGCCAATTGTGGGGGATCCTATTATTGATGTGCATACGTCTATGTGCACTAGATCGAGTACTCTGCCTGTTTTGTTTTTATATGTTGTTTTTGGATAAGGTGCATCGCTTATTTTTGTTTGTATGCATGTTTCGCATATTGTTTCGTGGCTACAATTATTTAGTTCTATTCCATAGGTTAAATTTTCTTTAATCATTTCATTTATGGAATTATAGTTTCTGTGACCTAGGCGTTTGTGCCACAATTCTATGCAATTTTTATTTTTGCATTCATGCGCAATGTTTACTGTGTTAGATTCTATATTCTCTAGCAATTCAACCTCATATAGATTGTTTTTCATTTTTGCTTCCAAGTATATTTTCCCATTTCGGGATAGCATGCTTTTATCTTTATCAAAAACTAGTTTATAACCGTCCTTTGTTGCCTTACTTACTGAAATTAGATTCTAAATCAGGTACATATAATACTTCCTTTAATGTAATTTTATTTACACCTCCGTCGGATGTTTTTGTCATAAATGTGGTTTCTCCCACACCATGCGAATTTAACGATTTTCCGTTTGCAATAATAACGGTAGTTTTTTCGGTGTCGTTTAATTTAGTAAACAAGTCTTTATTGTTTAAAATATGTGTGGAAGAACCAGAATCAATAATCCATGTTTGTTTTCCAGTTTTCTCAATTAGAAAGGCTGCGTCGCTGCTTCGATCTGTTTTTAATTGTGTTTTATAATTTTGGCTTATATTCTTGTTTACGATCATTAAATTCATTTTGGTTATACGATTGTTGATAACAGAGAGACATTGTATTATTTTTGTTTTTGTATGTTTGTTGTTTTTGTGTATTTGGGTGAGTTTGTCTATTTTTCAAATGCCAACATTCCCTGTAAGTACGACTTTTCATTTTACAGTACGTACAATATTTTTCCCTTTTGCTATTATCATTTGGGAACCTTTTTTGTGTTTTAAACGCTTTGGCAGAATTGTCGCCCTTATCCGCGTTTTCAACCCTTCTGTTATATTCATCAGTTAGTTTATTTATTATAAATTCTGGTGTTAATTAAATTTCATCACGGGCCTCAAGTGCTACAATCAATGTATTATAGCTTGGGGGTAATGAGCACAGCAATAATGCTGAAAGGAGCGAATCGTTAATAGTTTCCCCAATCGCTAATAATTTGTCTTTTAATTCTAAAATGTACGTTATGTGTTTAATTAAGTTACCATTTTCTGGAAGCCTTGCCCCGTATAATTTTCTTAATAAATGCAATTTACTAGACAAATTCCCCCTTTCATGTATGGCTTTGAGCGCGTCCCAGGTTTCTCGGGCAGTATTTAGCCCTTTTACATGCACAATCTGAGAATCTTCAATTGCCAGATTAATGATAGCTCTGGCTTTATTATCCTTCTTTTGCCAATCTGTGGTAACCGGATTTGGTATTGTATCTGTTATTACCTCGAAAATTTCTTCTGTTATTAACAACATTTCTATCTTAAATTTCCATGTCGAGTAGTTGTTTTGATTTAATTTCTCTATTAACTGAAATTCTTTTGACGCGGCCATAACGGATCTACTTATTAACTTATAAATATTTAATCTCGTAACTCAATGAGAAATTGTTTTTATTTTTCTTTATATTATATAAGAGATTTTTTCTATTTATTTTTATTCATTCAAATATAACGAATATATCACTTGTTATGTTTATTCATCCAATTTCAACAAATATATCATATATATTACAAATTTAAAAAATTTTTCGCTAAAACTAACCTTTATACTATCTTAATTTTCTTATAATAATGTTCCGTACTTACTTCAAATTATTAAATTAAAATCTTGTTTCTAAATCTAATCAGTTATTCTTTATGCAGACGAAATAAATTCTTAATTTGCCTTAAAAAACATTATTCCAGTATGCGTAAACTTAAAAAGATGGCTCTAAATTAAAAATATTCTTAATTAAACTTTATTTCTTAATATTCCAAATAAAATTAATTTCTTCTATGTTTTATCAACCCTTTTTAAGACAGTCTTATTAAATTTATTCCAAACCCATACCTTTCAAAAAATATCATTATTTTATTTTATCTATTTATTTATTTTTCCGCCGTCAACGATAATTTGCATATTAATAAATTCATTTCTTTTCTTTTTCTCTTAAAATTAATCATTTATAAAAATTCCTATTGCTTATCATTCTAGAATTTTGAAGAGTTATGAACAAAATTATTTCATAACTGAATTAGAATGTTTAGCTATTATAGATACTCTTGACAAATTCTATCATTACTTTCATGGTGTCAAGTTTACAATTCATACGGACCACGCATCTCTAGTATGGCTAAAGAGTGTTAAAAACTTAAGAGGTAGGCTTTTTAGATGGTCACTCAAACTTAGTATGTTTGATTATGAGATAAAATATGAAAAGGGTTCAACAAATGTCGAAGCAGACATGTTGTCACGAAATCCTGTTTGTCATTTTAATCAATATATTAGTTTATTGCTAGATAGGAAAGAAATTATAGAGATGCAAGACAAAGACAATGTTTGTGACAAAAAATATAAACAAGTTGGAAATTGCACGTAAAGCGTAGCAAATGAGGTGCGTTCGTTGATAACGAAGTTTTAAAACATTCAGATCTTGCTGATATAGTAGAGCGTACTTTGGATACAATATAGTGGTCGAAATCTTTGTATTCCTGTAAATATGCAGGGAGTAATTCTTATTATACTTCATTAACGTATATCTTATTCATAAAATGTGAAGTAGTTTAATATAATTAAAACACCCCCCCCCCCAAACAATGTTTCCCCCGTATAACATTATTTAGTGGAATATATTTGTGTGGCCCTGTAATTTAATAATAAATATTCTTTGCATCACAGATTATACAAAATGTATTTTTAGTACATATTTCATAGATTCATGTCGATTCTATTATATTCAAATGAGTGTAACACCATTAAAATGCATTTGAAACTTTTTTCCCCATTGACCGTAATGTAATGGAATACTTTTGATTGTCCCTGTAATTGATCAATGCATCCGATTTTCATAACATTTGAAATGACTCGACAAAATTATGTAATAAATATACGTTTTAAATTTCAAACGATTAAAATGCATTTGAAACTTTTTCCCCCATTGACCGTAATGTAACGGAATCCTTTTGATTGTCCCTGTAATTGATCTATCCATACGATTTTCATAAAATTTGAAATGACTCGACAAAATTATGCAATAAATATACGTTTTAAATTTCAAACGATTAAAATGCATCTGAAACTTTTTTCCCCATTGACCGTAATGTAACGGAATCCTTTTGATTGTCCCTGTAATTGATCTATCCATCCGATTTTCATAAAATTTGAAATGACTCGACAAAATTATGTAATAATTATGTATTTTAAATTTCAAACGATTCGGTTGGGTAGTTTTTGCGTTGTTATATGCGGACGGACAGACAGACGGACGGACTGAGCGAAAATATAGGTGCTACGTATTTACATAATTACGAACGCACCTAAAAAGAGTCTTGGGTTGCTTTGTGGATGAGTACGGCTTGTTGGAGTAAATGATGGAATATTTTTTTTTTTTTTTTTTTTTTTTTTTTTTTTTATTTCGGTAAAAGATCGTTTGCAAAAAGGAGCTTTTTCCTCTATAATGACTACAGTTGAATAAATAAACTTACAGCTACCAATGAGTGATTTCTTGGATCTGCTACATTTATTTATTTTTTTTTTTTTTTTCCTCGCTGGCCATGACTTCTGTGCAAAGAACGGGGACCCTGGCGATGATATTTTTGGCTCCTAACTTTAAAATGTCACAGTCTTTTCTAGAGTCCGACAGGATGTTTTATGCCTGCGCTGCCTTTTTTGGTTTTTAAAAAAACTTGCTATGGAACGAAGTGATAATAAAAACTGTGGATCGCTGAATAATTTGCCCGTCATTATTGGATGTGTTCTTGAACAAAAACTGCCATAGTCTCATGATTTCTGGAGTGACAAAAACAGAGGAATTGTTCCTGTAAAGTGCTTTGAGTCGGCTTGATTTTCCTGAAGCCATGATTTCTTGAATGACTGCAGAAAAGGAGATTTTCTTGATTAAGATTTTCAAATCTATGCTGAGGAAGATATTAATCTGAAATAATTGCTAGTCGCTTCGAGTCTGATGTGGATTTCCTGACGCTTGATGTTGATCTGTGTGCATAAATTTTGATTCAGTATTCATAGTCATAGTGAAAATTTTTGAAAATTAATGACTTCAAAGTGGCGAGTATGCAAGAAGTATTTGATGAGGAATTTAAAGACGATTGAATTTTATTGAAGATTTTTCAAAAAACTGTAAGTTATTTTATTAAATGACTTGATTATTATTTTTATTCTTTTTATGATAGATGAAATATTTATTATGTATTTATTTATTTATTTATTGTTTTGTTTTTCTTTGAGTCTTATTTAAATTAATTCTCTGTTTGTCAGGTTTATTTATTTGATTATTTATCTGTGAATCTTACTTACTTACCTATTTATGAGTATTTTTATTATCATTATTATGTGTTGAAGATTGAAATATTTTTATTCTTAAGGATTTAATTGAGGAGTATGATGTTCTTAAGATATTTACTGTTACTTATTAAGATTATTATGATATTTTTATGCACGTTTAAAGATAAGTTCGTAATAATAATGAAGTATAAAAGAACTTAGAAGCTCAAGTTATTTTTTAAAAGGTACATTTTCTATATTGATATTGTTTGTTATCAAGAACTATTCTCAGAATACAGTATTTTCATGATAATGTTCCTACAACTAAACATTTGAGCTGAAAATTAAGTTAACATTTATGTTTTTTCCTTTATTTGTTAGAATTTCTAGTGACAGTGAGCTTTGGTTCCCGGATTCTTATAATTTATTTAAATTCAGTAAGAAAGATGGAACTGTCCAAAACTGTTACTAGAGTTTTGACTGATAAATATGATTAATTTTTTTGGTAAATTTTGTGATTTTAAGTAAGGAATTACCTATAATTAAAATTTTTGAATCTGTTTATGATCTATAAAATAATAGAATTAAAAGTTGATCCCAATTTAAGGTATATCTATGATATTTACAATTTCTGTTTTATTAGATAAAATTTCTGGTTAAAGTTAGCAGCTAAATATAGTAATTTTGAAAAAATATGTAATTGATAGAAATCATTAACTTTGAAATTTATTGCGAATGATTTTACGATCAGGATTTAATAAAGAAAATATAAGTGCTTCATTTATTCTAATGAGTAAGAATAAAAAAAATTATGGAAGATCCTAAGTTCGTACTGTTTGACCCGAGTTCTGGAATGAACATTTTGTCTTGGTTAACTTATTTTGATAAAACATGTGATAGGGAACAGAAAAATCTAGAATGGAAATTTAATTCTATTGCGCAATATTTGAAAGGTGAAGCGCAAAAAATTTATATCAATGACTGCTTAAATTGTACGGATTATGAACAAATTAAGAAAATTTTGATAGAAAGACTCATTGAATTAGACTTCCCGAGTTTTTCTGATTTTTCAAGTCTGAAATTAGATAATTTAGACAATTTAGAAACTTATTTTCATAAAAAAGTGGAAATTGGTAGGAAATTACATCTTAGTGAAAATATACTATTACAAGGTTTAACTGATGGTTTAAAACCAGAATTCAAAAACAGTATTATTATAAATCCTCCTAGTAGTACCACAGAATGGTACCGGGTTGTCAAACAATTTGTGGAAGTTTCCACCCCACTAGTTTCAAACCAAGTAATAAATTAACCATCAGCTAGACAAAATTTTCAACCTTTTCAACCAACTAGGCCCTGGATTCAGCCAGTTAGGCCCAATAATACACCTAGGAATTGGCAATTCAACCCAAAGGCAATCTCAGTTTCAAAGACTCAGAAAAGTTAATCGTCCTTGAATGAATCAGTTTATTGCGTTGTTGAGTATATTCCGAAATAAGGGAAAAAATAATTACTTTCCTTTTTTTATGATATGCAAAAAATGAAATCTTTTTATTGTAAATAAATCAATTTAAAAACGATTGTTTTTTTTCAGCTGAAATAGTGATTAGTTTATTTCAACGCCCCATAGTTCCAACTATCACGCCCCCCCCCCCCGGAATAGACCCTCTCTCTCTAAAATTTTTGTTACATAAATAATATTTATCGAAGGATCCCATAAAGAAATCCGATCTAAAATGATAAAACTAATATTTCAAAAAAGCTTGAAAACTGCCCACGACGGAGGCGAGAAGAAAGATTCATAATACGAAAGAGTGGTCCAATGGTTTGCCTATGATATGTCACATGACTGGTTCAAAAAATTTTGGAATTTTTCCACACCCATTTTAACATTCTCAAGGTTGAAAATTTTAAAATCGCTGATGCACTTGTTTAACTATTTTTTTTCTTTTGGATTTTTTTTTTTTTTTTGCCTTTCATGACACTACTTAAACTCGACTATTGCGACGTGCCAAATTTTCTAAATTTTTCGATCCTCTTTTAATCTCCCTTAGAATTTCTAAAGTCTCTCAAATATATGTTTAATTATTTTTTCAGTTGATTTATTTTCTGGAATTTCACCTTCTTAAACAGCTGCTGAGATATAGCAAGATGTTCGAGAACTTACGATCCTCCATTTTCCCCTCTTAAACAGCTGCTGAGATATAGCAAGATGTTCGAGAACTTACGATCCTCCATTTTCCCCTCTTAAACAGCTGCTGAGATATAGCAAGATGTTCGAGAACTTACGATCCTCCATTTTCCCCTCTTAAACAGCTGCTGAGATATAGCAAGATGTTCGAGAACTTACGATCCTCCATTTTCCCCTCTTAAACAGCTGCTGAGATATAGCAAGATGTTCGAGAACTTACGATCCTCCATTTTCCCCTCTTGTCGGGATGGATTTTCATAAATCCCGTCTTACAAGGAGAGGTCCAACTTAGATAATCACAGATTTTGGTTATTTTAATATTTTGTAGGATGTAGTATGTAGAGACCCCTTAGATTCAATTGATTTTACACAACGCTCCTTGGTTCTTGAGAAACAGGAGGGTCTAATATTATGACACGAATTAAATATTTAATTTGATAATTTAAGGTTATGGCTGATCGCAACTCGGCTGGTATAGCTTCAGTTTGCTGTCCAGAAGGCCCAGGATGGCTGCCCTAGAGCTGTATCTTTTTATCTCATTTTTTGTTTTATAAGTATACTTATAATTTTAAAATCTTGATATCGTATCTTAATTACGACTTTAGCATTTAAACATTAATTTAGCATTTTTGATTTTTAAACAATTTTTTCTCATCACTTAAATAGATTTTTTTCAAAATTCGTCTTTCTTTCTAAACGCGTTACAAAAACTGTTGTGGCGCCATCTGTTTGATTAAAAAAAAATATGTATGTATATATATTCAGTTATAATCATATAAAAAACTGTTGGAACCAGAGAGAAAAGTAGAACTCGATCAAAAAAAATGTTACAGTAAAAAATGTGAAATATTTTCAATCTAAAAATGTGCGTAAAAAAAATGGAATCGGATGATCTGTAAAGCTCATGAAAATAACCCAAATTTTTGTTAACTGAAAATGTAGACTGAGCTTTTCTGGTGCCTTAAAATCAATCAGGGAAAAAGAGGCATTTTTAACTCACTCCATATTTCAATCATCCATAACCAGTTTAAAAATTCGGGTTCATAACTATATGTTACAGGCTGGTGTAAGGAAATATGAGGACGGTTCGTTCAGTACAAAGTGTGGACACAATTGCATTCCAGAGGTTTTGATAAATGGAAGATTAATGCTCTAAGTAAACTCAAAACTTTAAACAGATACGATTCAACAATGTACCAAATATTTGTGTTCAGACATATTTATCTACATCAATTCCTCGACGATCTGATTATATTAATTACTTCAATTACTACTTCACGGTTTATACTCGTTTAACGTTGTGGGGCTTAACTGATTCGAGACAACATAATAATACAATGTATTGACTACTTTCTTCAGTAATCACTTTGAGTGGATAATAGTATAATTCTGAATATAAGGCACCAGTAAAGCTCAGTCTACATTTTCAGCTAACAAAAATTTGGGTTATTTCATGAGCTTTACAGATCATCTGATTCCATTTTTTTACGCACATTTTTAGATTGAAAATATTTCACATTTTTTACTGTAACATTTTTTTTTAGATCGAGCTCTACTTTTCTCTCTGGTTCCACCAGTTTTTTTATATGATTTCATAGCTTTTTTTAGATCCTTTCAGGAACTTTATCAATCACCTTCAACTAACAAATCTAAACTATTATTAGTATTAGTTTAAAGTTATTAATAGACATATTAGTTTGACAAAATAAGAGAAATAGCGCCAAGTTGGCTTCAATTTTGGCGAAAAACTTGGCGACAGAATTGGCCCCTCCCAGATCGCAGTCCCATTGCAGTTTTTCGGTATCTACGCAGATTTTCTTATGATTATAGGTATCTACACAGATTTTCATATCTTCATTTTCAAATCGCTGTTTTTATAATTATAGAAGAATTTTCTTTCTAAATTGTCCCTTTTTAATTAAAATATATGCATTTTAATAACTGTTTTGACTTCGAAAACACTCAAATAAAGGTACGATGTTGTTTTAACGCATATTTAGTTTCAGTTATATATATGTTTATGAAAAATATGTATTTTCTGTTTCGAATGACGTCATTTTCAAAGGTTCAAAAATCTATCAAGATAATCAGAATTTGTTAATTATTTACGTAATATTTAGATAAAATTATAATATTTTTTACGATAAATATAACTTCTTCTATAAATACAGAAAACATTTATTAGACGGTCACATCACAGCACATATATAGAAAACATACATATCGAAAATACAAAGAATAATAATAATTACATATCAGCATCATCTCACGTTCATCGTCTGAAAATAAAAAACCTAATACATGGAGTCATGAAATAATGCCTATTGTCCAAAGTTCTTTTAAACAAAAACAATTTAATTATTGCCATGCGATTTCACTTACAAATCCCTCCTTCCGCATGTCAATAACCCTCAACAATGCCCAGACTTGTAACATGTTTTTTCATGACATCATAACTCAAATTCTTAGTCATTATATCTGCCTCCAGTTCAGATGAATTTATATATTTTGTTTCAATTTCTCCTTTAACTCTTTCATCTTTCACAAAATGATATTTTCTATTGATATGTTTGTTACGATTATTCACTCTTGGGTTTTTGATCCAATCAATTACGGACTGACTATCAGTACTGATTTTTATTGGACGCTTTACCATTTCTTCTTGATTTAATTCTTCCAAGAGACCCATTAGCCATTTTCCTTCACAAACTGCATCACACAAACTTAAAAGCTCAGATTCCATTGTTGAAAGCGCAACCAGTTTCTGCTTATTACTTTTCCATCCAATTAATGATTCTCCTATTTTTACGAAATATCCACCAAATGGTTTTGAATCTTGTGTAGTACACCAGCTAGCATCAGAACAAAGTGATAATTGACCCTTTTTACCTTTAATTCGAAGTTTGTAGTTTTTTGTGCCTTGGATATAACGCAAAACTCTCTTCATTGCCTGTAAATGAATCTCTCTAGGATCTTTTGCATATTGAGACAAATTACTTAAAGTGAAAGCTAAATCTGGCCTTGTTCCTCTTACTAGATATCCTATACTTTCAAGCATTTCTTGATATAGTGTTTCATTAATTTTATTTTCACCTTCATATTCATCTAAATTTATTCCGAGAACACCAGGAGTTTTCACACTTTTACAATTTTCCATATCAAATCTTTCTAAGATCTTTTCTGAATATTTAGTTTGCTCTAATAAAAATTCTCCGTTATTTTCTTCAATATCAATACCAAGGAATTTGATATTTTTCTTCTGCTCTTTAATTTTCGCTTCTTTATTCAATTGTTGTATGAATTTATTTATCAAATCTTCGGATTCACTAATGACTATCCCATCATCTACATAGATTCCAACTGTAATAAATTCATTATCTTTTCTATTGACAAATACACAAGGATCTGCTTTGCATGGTTGTAATCCAATCTTATCAAATATTTTAACCAATTTTTCATACCAGCATCTTCCTGCTTCAGGCAATCCATATAAATTTCCTGTCACGAGTAATATCTTCCCTCCTTCAATTTGTAGGCCTTCAGGTGGATTCATATAAACAGCAGTTTCTAGATCTGCATTCAGAGAAGCTGTTTCTACGTCGAAAAATCTAGTTTTGTAGCCTTTCATTGCTGCGATTGCCAATAAAGTTCTAAATGATTCAGTTTTCATTACTGGACTGTACGATTCTTGATAATTTGTTCCAAATTTAAGTCTTGATCCGTCTGCTACTAACCTAGCTTTATATTTTACATTTTCACCGCTTTCTTTTACATTAAAAATCCATTTGCTTCTCAATGTTTTCACATCTTTTGGTTTGTCAACAATTTTCCATGTTTTGTGTTCTTCTAACGAATGCAATTCCTTTTTGATTGCTTCTATCCATTTATCTTTATTTTTAGAATTTAATACATCTTTGTAATTCTTTGGAACTTCCTCGTGCACTAGATTTGCTGAATACTTTGGATTCGGTTTCCTAATTCGTGATGATCTTCTAGGTTCTCCAGAAAACTTATTTTGATTACTTTCTTTTTCTTGTTGTTCTTCATTTTCACTAATTATATTATTTATTTCATTTTCCTCTGTCTCAGGAACATTCGAATCATTTGTCAACCTAATTGTTTCTTTTTCCTGATTTAATTCTTCATCATTTTCATCGGAATTGTTCTCTTCTTGTTCATCTATTATATTCTTATTACTGATAATATTGATGTATTCAAATTCATCAGTCATTTCTTCTTTATTTACTATATCTTCATATCCCATTTTTTCTTCTATAAACACAACATCTCTGCTTTCACGTATTCTCTTTTCCTTTAAGTCATATAATCTGTATGCTCGACGATCTCTTGAATATCCGATAAATACTGCAGGTTTTGCTCTTACATCAAATTTCTTTCTATTGATGTCATCGTTGCGATAAAAAGCTTTACATCCAAATACTTTCATATGTTTTACTGTAGGCTTATTACTTGACCATAATTCTAACGGCGTTTTCTTTCTTGTAGCCGTTGGAGTAACATTATGTATGTAAACTGCTGTTGACACTGCTTCGGCCCAAAAAGATAAAGGTAGCTTTGCTTCTATCAGCAATGTTCTTGCTGTATTAATAATTGTACGATTAGCTCTTTCAGCAATCCCGTTGCTTTGAGGACTATGAATTGTTGTTCTTTCATTCTTAATACCCTTTCTTTTATATTAATTCATGAGCTGTTCGTTAGTAAACTCTCCACCGTTATCTGATCTCACTGCTTTTACTTTCTTGCCGGTTTCATTTTCTCTTCTCTCTATTATATTTATAATTCTTTCTTTTGCTTCATCTTTACTTAAAAAATCTACAAAATATCTTCTACTATATTCATCTACTACCATTAACATGTATTTATTTCCTCCTAATGAGTGTACTGTCATTGGTCCACATAAATCAACATGTAGTCGCTCTAAAATACGTGTTGTTCCTTCTATCACTTGATTAAATGGCATTCTCGTTAATTTTCCTTGAATACATATTTCGCATTTTGTTTCTTTACCATCTATCTCTTCTAATCCCCTTACAAGATTTTCTCTTGACATTCTTTGTAAGTATGCATAATTTATATGCCCAAGTCTTCTATACCATAGTTCTTTCTTAGATTCCTTTGTCTGTAAACAAGATTCGTTTCTATCTTCAATTATTTCTCGTACAGCTAAATTTATTTTAAATGTATTATCTTCAAAAGTTCCTTGAGCAATTAATTCGCCTGTGTCCTTTTCATAAATGGCTGCTCCTTCATTATTAAATATCACATATTTTCCTTTTCTGACTAAACTTGGAACTGACATCAAATTTTCTCTTAAATTAGGTACACAAAGAACATCTGTAAGTTTTATATTTGATTCGCCATGTTTTTGATCACAAGCAGTAACATGAACATTTCCGCGATATTTTGCTTGTATTGATCGCTCGTTGTCAGCAGTTGCAATTTCTACATCTTCAGGTTTTCCTTCTACAACGATATCTTCTCTATGCGTCATATGCGAAGTGCAAGCTGAATCTAACATCCAGGTTATTTCTCTAGTATTTTCAGATTCTTTACACTCATTTTTATGAAATTCATCTGAGTGCAATGCTTGTTCATTTGTAAAACATGTATATTCCTTTATTTTCTTGTTTGAAACAATATTATTCTTGTTAAAATTCTTATTGTTCTGTGAATATTCCCTCATATCCTGAAATGTTTTAACTTTATTACTAGAAAAATTTTGAAAATTTTTGTTTGGTAAATATTCTCTATTATTTCGCGAGTGTGTCATATTCGATTTGTTATAACAATTCCGCGCTACATGATTTGGCTTTCCGCACGCGAAGCAATAAATTATTTTCTTTTCATTAGCCCTAAATGCTTTAAAATCGCTTTCGTGAAATCTATCATATTTTCTTTCATATCTCAATAAATTTTCTCGCATCACTTCGTAAGTAATATTTGGGTTTGACGATATCGCAGTTGTTACTTCACTATATTTCTTTGGGAGTCCTTCTATAATAAATCCTATTAATTCACTTTCATCAATTTCTGTACCCAATTCTAATATTTCGTTTGCGATACCTTGAGCTCTTACTAAATATTCTTCAATTGTTTCCCTTTCATTTTTTTCTATTCTCGCCAAATTAATTTTTAATTGAATTTTTCTTTGATTCTCAATTCCTGCATAACGCTTTTTAAGTAATTCCCATAATTCTTTAGCTTTCTTAACTCCTCTAACTGCCATTGTTTGTTCTGCTGACAACGTTAATATAATTATACCATATACTTCATCATTTTTCTCTAACCATGTTTTATGCACTTTTAAACTAGCGGGATCCTTTTCATTTTTTATCGGTTCATCATTTTCGATAACATCAAATAAATGCTTCGACTTAATTAAAGCTTCAACCCTCATACTCCATAACGTATAATTTTTACTTGTTAAGGGTTCTATTCTAGGAATTCCAAACATATTTGACTCAGACATAATTAAAATACTTTATCTTCCTGAATATTTTAAGTGCACATAAAATTCTTACCTCTTAAATTTATCCTATTGGCGGTTATTCCAATCGGAGCAGTGGCGTAGCTAAGGGGGGGCAAGGGGGGCGTCCGCCCCGGGCGCCGAGGCCTAGGGGCGCCAAATTGAGACAAATTGTTATATATCTATATTGGGGTGGGGGCGCAAAATTTCTTGCTGGCCCCGGGCACCATAGGATAGGCCAAAATATAGCTACGCCACTGAATCGGAGAAATTATTTTCTTCCATTAGGCCTGATTCCACTCAATTCATATTTTTATTTTATTTATTTCTGCACTCAAAACAAAAACATTTTTTCGAAAACCACCGCTCTTCTACCAAAATGTTAATTATTTACGTAATATTTAGATAAAATTATAATATTTTTTACGATAAATATAACTTCTATAAATACAGAAAACATTTATTAGACAGTCACATCACAGCACATATATAGAAAACATACATATCGAAAATACAAAGAATAATAATAATTACATATCAGCATCATCTCACGTTCATCGTCTGAAAATAAAAAACCTAATACATGGAGTCATGAAATAATGCCTATTGTCCAAAGTTCTTTTAAACAAAAACAATTTAATTATTGCCATGCGATTTCACTTACAGATTTTTTATTGATCTATGAAAAAAAAAAAAACACGTGTTATCATTTCTTTTTAAATTATTGTGTTTCTTTTTAGTTGGTGGCAACTCGAAAAAAAGGATTGAATTAGCAATTAAAAAGGAGAGATTTCTATAATGTTAAATTATGGAAGATATAGCGTTATGTAAATTTTAAATGGTTGCCATTTCCTTAATTTTTGATATTTTTTACCGGATCTTCGAAAGGCACATCCCTAAATTAAAAGCTTTCGAACAAGCTATTACATTTCGCTGAATGTTTCCTGGTTCGGGTTATAATTGAGTTGTCTTTTTTTTCTTGTTTCACGGGCAAAAAGTGACAAAACAGGGGTTCTGGATCTCCGAAACTAATCGGTGGATCGGGATGAATTTTTGTAAACTTTGAGATCTAGGTTAGGACACTTCTCTATTTGAATTTCGTCGCGATCCGATGATTGGGTCCAAAGTTATTAAGAGGCAAACTTTTGACTTTAACATTAGAGATGCGGCTGAGCTCTATTATACAGCACTATCGTGCTATGATAAAAGTAAAACGAGAAAGAAACTAAAAGAAAAATAATTCATAAAACAAGCAAATTACGTATTACAAGATTTAAAAATATTTAATATGCAAAAATAGATTGTAGTTTGATTCTGGTGTTGATTTTTAATATAATTAAATTTGTTGCTTTAAAAACAAGGAAATATTATCATCGTATGGATTTTCCTTCTTAAAACAAAACATAAGTGAAGTTAAAAAAAAAATCATGAATTGACGCAAATTGTTTAATATCATTGCATTCATAAAGAATGTACGAAATACAGTTTAAAACTGATTTGATGAAAACTAAAGTTTTAGATAGTTTTATAATGTTTTATGCAACTATTTAGTAACAAATAAAAACGTAAGGTGTAAAAGTAGGGGGACGTACAAAAGAATTTTGACGTCACATCCCATAAAGATGTGTCAGAAAAATGTTTACAACAAAATATGTGTGTAAAACACAAAATGTCAACAAAAATATGAATTTTTAAGAAAACTAGAATGATTTACTGTGTAATATGCGATTAAATAGGACAAATTATTATGTTATAAGAACATAAATTTATATTTGAATGATCAACAACTTTATAAGTATTAATAATTAATCAAAACAATTCAAAATATCAATTTTCAAAGAAAAAAAGCTAATTTTGTGATTCATTTCATCTATAATATCAGAATATCAACTTAAAGAAGAAATTTCAACATATTTTTAATATTTGAACAACCATTATCTTAATGAATTTTAATAATTAAGCAAATAAAAAAAGAAAATACTGATTTTTTAAAGAAAAAAACCAATTGAATCCCCTTAAGAACATTAATAAATAAGGAAAACTATAAAAAATATTAATTTTTAAGAGAAAAGGACGAATTTAAGCGAATTTGATTAACTTTTACACTATTTTTTTATTATTTTAACACTTACACACCGTCAGCTTCTAACAAATAAATTAAACGTTGTTTTTTTTTTTTTTTTTTTTTTTTTTTTTTTTTTTACTGTAGCACTACACACCGTCAGCTTCTAACAGATGAATTAAACGTATATTATAGTTTCTTTTCTTTTCTTTTCTTTCTTTCTTTTTTTTTTCTTTTTTTACCGTAACACTACACACCGTCAGCTTCTAACAGATGAATTAAACGTATATTTTAGTTTCTTTTTTCTTCCGTAGCACTACACACCGTCAGCTTCTAACAGATAAATTAAACGTATATTATAGTTTCTTTTTTTTTTTTTTTTTACCGTAACGCTACACACCGTCAACTTCTAACAGATGAATTAAACGTATATTTTAGTTTCATTATTTCTTTTTTTTTGGGGGGGGGGGGGGTATTGAGATGCAAAGGAGTGCATTTTAACTCAATGCAAACAACTTAACGTTTTATAGATAGATAAAATAATCTTTTGTTTATCATGTATCTTTTAATTATCAATCGATTGATATTATTTGTAATTTCTTACGATCATTCTTTACAAAGTTATTGCAGTTTTTATGAATGCAAAGTCGTTAAAAGATTGAATAAAATAAACTAAGACAAACTTGAAAACATTTAAAAAATTAAAATTTACATATGAAAAATAAAAATACTAAAAAAAATTTAAAAATACAAAAGTAAACGTTTCGCCATGATAGTCGCTAGGCATCATCAGTACAATTATCCATTGAATAACAAACATCGAGACGTAGCTGCTGTCGTTCGGTAGCTTATTCGCCCCAGGCGCACTCTCCCCGCGTTTCACTGTCTTTAATTTGTGCAGTTTTACTTTTAAATGTGTCCGGATGTCAATATTTTCAATTTTTAGGCGCGTTCGTAATTATGTAAATACGTAGTACCTATTGTTGTCTCTCAGTCCGTCCGTCCGTCAGTCTGTCCGTCTGTCTGTCCGTATATAACAACGCAAAAACTACCCAGCCGAATCGTTTGAAATTTAAAATACATAATTATAACAATTTTGTCGAGTCATTTCAAATTTTATGAAAATCGGATGGATAGATCAATTACAGGGACAATCAAAAGTATTCCGTTACATTACGGTCAATGGGAAAAAAGTTTCAAATGCATTTTAATCGTTTGAAATTTAAAACATATAATTATTGCGTAATTTTGTTGAGTCATTTCAAATGTAATGAAAATCGGATGGATAGATCAATTACAGGGACAATCAAAAGTATTCCGTTACATTACGGTCAATGGGAAAAAAGTTTCAAATGCATTTTAATGATGTTACATTCATTCGAACATAATAGAATTGGCATGAATCTATGAAATATATACTAAAATATGCATTCTGTACAATCTGTGATGCAAAGAATTTTTATTATTAAATTACAGGGCCACACAAAAGTATTCCACTATATAATGCTATACGGGGAAACATGGTTTGGTACGTGTTTCAATTATATTCAACTATTTCACATTTTATGAATAAGATGTACGTTGCTGAGGTGTAATAAAAATTACTTCCTGCATATTTACAGAAACGTAAAGATTTCGACTACTATCCGAAGTACGCTCTACTATATCAGCAAGATCTGAATATTTTTAAAACTTCGTTATCGTACGAACGCACCTCATTTGCTACGTTCACGTGCATTTTCCAACTTGTTTTTTTCATTCCCGTAGAGAATCGGATATTCAAGACGTAGGTTAATTTTGTCCGTTCGGTCGCGGACAAAAATTATACAGAAAAGGCCTTGCGAGGAGCTTGGTGAAACGTTTACCTTTTCTATTTTTAAATGCTTTTTAGTATTTTAATTTTTATTTTGTATATAAATTTTGATTTTTTAAAATGCATTGAAGTCTGGAAATAACATCTTCTAATAGTTTTTAGCTCACATGTTATTAAAGCCTGGGAGCTTATGTGTCCGTTCGTTCTGTATGGGCGTATGTGCGTAACACGATAGATAACTCATGATAAAAATATCCAATTCACTTGGAATTTTGGATATATGTATATTTTTATGAGGAGCTTCCCTGATTAGTTTTTGGAGTTCATTCGATATGTATAACAGGGGACGGGGGCTCATGCTCCTCCACTTAATTTATATATATGGGTTTTTCATGCAGAATTATCAGTTTTCGTTCAAAATTTAGATGTAGGATCATTCTGATGAGGCACTTTCGTCATTAATATTAGGTGTTTATTGAATAAGTATAAAGAGGTGGAACGGGGAGCTTGTGCAAATCCACTTAATTGATGTAAATGGGTTTTTCATGCAGAATTACGAGTTTTTGTTCAAAATTTTGATATAGGACCATTCTGATGATTAGTTTAAGGGGTTCAATGATTAAGTATAAAATTGAAAAATGGAGGTAGCCGATTCCTCCCCCCCCCCTTAATTTGTTTTTAAAACGGAATTAACCCTTGAAAATATAAGGCTGTAATATGTAATTAGTATGCGTAGCCTGTGAGCTCAATGCCATCAGCTTAACTGGGCAATGTTTTTTTTTTTTTTTTTTTTTTAAATTCAGACGTTAAATGTACGTCTATTGCAAATACAAAGTCGACTGATTTCATGAATAAAAAACTATGAATAAATTAATTTTGCAGCTTTGAGAGCATTTAAAAAGACTTGGATGAGCCCTTATTTCGATTATTGCTATTTTAAGAGTGTAACGAAGCTATGCTTGATAATAAAATCCAATTTTCAACTTTAAAACTCATAAAACTTGCTATGAGATTGTGACAATTGATTACATTGACTAACATATATAGTGCCATTCTTTTCAGAACTTAGTAATACATAATAAACGGGTACCTTATTTGACTTACTTTAAAAAAGTTGAATTCCGGCCCTGTGATTAAAAATGTCAACCCTTCCCTCCTCTCGCATAAAAAATGAACGCGGTAAAAATCTATAATTTTGGGAGACTCTCAGGACCTTCATTTCTACTGCAAAAAAAGAATTTCTCTCCAAATTTTCTTGAATGTTCATCAGTTATTGTTGTTGTAAAAACCTATGTTACATACACAGAAGTATAACTTTAGACTTTATATTCATACTAGTTGAGCCGCCGAGCGTTGCCCGGTTCCGTAATTATATTCTAAAGCAAACCTGAAAGTTATATTGCAAAATGTCATAAAAAGACCCAATCTCGTACCGAATCCCCGCTGCCTACGGTAGTAGCAAAAATGCTGTGTACACACGGCAAGAAAAACTAATCGTTGATGGACCACCGGAATACTTACCCATCATGGATATGCATATTATAAAATATGAAAATAAAGCGCATGTAAACTATTTATAAAATGCATCGCAATTCCAAAATAAAATTTAAACGCATATTTAAATAGTTTTAATATACATAGTAATGCTCTATCTATGAATTGCTGATGAGCCAATTTCGACAAATTATATAAAATGCCAAAATACTCAAGCAGTACCGCATTGCGTAAAAGAAACATCCTTATAATTCCAAAAATAATAATCATATTAACTAAGAATTTATTGCGTCAGATTAAGCGTCTCATTTCCAATTAAAATATATCTTTGAATTGAAATTTGGATGAAATACAGGGTCATGAAAAATCGAAGAATGTGGAATACAGGGTTACACATATCTCGGCAACTAATAATCCGATGGACTTCGTTCTTTATGCAAAATTTGTATTATTTTATTGTCTTTTATGTCCACCCTTTAAAATAAAACATTTTGAAAAATATATTTGTATACCTTTCATCAGAACGAATTTTTCGAGAGTCCGAAAAAAATTGTTCCGGATAATCTAGGGTATTGATATTAAATAGACTTCGTCCCATTTTTATATACTAAGCACATACAAAGTTTCAAGTCTCTATCTCAATTTGTTCGGGAGATAGAGTGGTTACAGACAGACAGACAGACAGACAGACATACAGATGAACGCACGGCAAAAAATTTTTTTTCTAAAATTATGCTTTTCGGAATCTCCAAAATCTGAAACGTGTAAATCCGTCAAAAATTTTTTTTGATTTTCAAAACGATTGCAATACTTACCCTATACTACGTATGATGGGTAAATAAAAAGGGTGGGTCGTTCTGAAATTGTTTAGTTTCATATTTCACCATCAAAGGGCGAACTTAGCAAAACTGTTTCTGGACTTAAGAAAGACATTTAATGAAATTATTATTCGAAAATAGGGCTAAGTACTTTTAAAATTTTATATTAAATAAGTATTTGTCTCTGGGCTCTGAAAAATCCGCATCTAAAACGGCAAGGTTTTAAATATTTGATCACGTTTTTCCAAAAATAATTATTGCCTCCCCTATCCATAACTGGACGTCCCCTACTGTTTAAAATCTATATTAGTGTTATAATCTACCTGGAAGTTTTATATTAAATAAGTAATATTTATCCCTGAGCTTCGAGAAAAGACCGCATTTGAAATGGTGGAAAACGTTACAATTATAAATATTTGACCGCTCACCTAACCCCCCTCCATCCGCTCCATATTTGATGCACACTACACTTTAAAACATTTACTAAAAACACCAAAACAATCGTTTTGTGATTTTTTTTTAAATTTTAATTAATTCATGTTTAGCGTTTCTTTTCCTTTTTTAATAATTGCTAAATAATTTTAAAAATTAAAACACGCGCTTTTATGTCAGGTCAAACTAAAAAGTTTAATTTTTTTTCTTTGTTTGCATAACTACGATTTTCATATGTGTTTCAGTGATTGTCATGTGTCTAGGGTGTTAGGTAACTTTTAATTTCTCAAATTGCTTTTGATCCGTTTATCCGGCGTTTTATTTTGATCCTTTTAAGCGGCGACTATAGCCTATGTTCACCGGAAATAGTGTAGCTTTTCAACGGTGAAATAATTTTTCAAATCCTTCAAATAGAGCCTATTCAATTCAAACAAACAATCAAATCTTTTCTCTTTATAATATTAGTAGTATAGAAAACCTGCTACTACTTTCGTGGTATCGACTTACGGATTATTTAATCCGATTCATAATTTAAAAAGACGCAATAAGCAATACCTCAATAGACCTACTTACAAAAAAAAAAAAAAAATTGTAATTTAAGAAATTACCCCAACCATTTGAAAAATGTTTCACTCGATACATTCATCTATCATTTTAAGCTAAATACCAGTTGTTTTATTGTGTATTATCCGTGCCACTGCTATAAATGACTTTATACATGCTGCAATTTGAAGGTACGGTTCGTTTAAGTTATATCACTCTATTGTCGCCAAGCATAAAAGTTGGCGACGAAAGAAACATTTCAAACTATTTAACATTGTTGGTGCAAAAGTAATCATTATTAAAATACAGCTTTGGCATATACTGTTATACTTGTAAGACTTTGGCATATATTGTTTGATTTTACAGAGCAGAATTTTGGTGATGGAGGTTTTAAACCAAAATCGATCGCAGCACATGCATCTGTGAATGGGTCCATCAGACATCGAATCAAAAAAGTTTTTTCCCAGTTTTTCCCAAGCCGATTGCTTTTTAGTTTTCTTTTTAGGTGGTGGAAAATCAAGAGTAATAGCTATAACATTTTCCGGCTTGTTAGAATCACTATTGGCACTCAAATTTTCCTGGTTAGAACCGACCGATAGTAAAACGCCATGGCTAGTGGATTGGTCGCCCTGGCGACATGATGTTTTACAATTAATCGGTTCGGCATTAAATTGCTTCCTTTTTCGTGATCGCCTTTCAACACGTAATTGGTTTTCAGCGGCTCAATAATCTTTTGATTTTATCATTTTCTGCATTGAAAGACGTTTTTGCGCCAAACCAAATACAGTATTACTCAGTTATCCCGTCGACCAATTTCGCCAAATGATACGAATCGCCAAACTAATAAGCAACTTATACATGTTGACTAAATTTTTATTTTAAATAGCAAAAGAAGAAATAAAAATCACTTTATGATTGTTTAAGTACGCGTATTGTGTTTAATATCATTGAATGCGATATTCACGTTCATTCATTTCTTTGGCTTCGGCTTTTTCCGTATCTGTTAATTTCCGTCTACCCATTTTTAAATTTGTTAGTTTTCTCCTTTATTACAATGATTTTAACCATTTTAATTTACTATTCAAATAAAAATTCTTCTAAAAGTAAAGAATTTAATTTAAATTCAAATAAAAACTCTTCTAAAAGTAAAGAAATTAATTTAAATTCAAAAGTGGTAACATCATTCAAAAGTGGTAACATCATCGGGTCCATTCTCCCGAAAACAACAACCATTTTTCAAATGGTTAAAAAAAAAAAAAAAAAATTCACCCTTCCTGTGTTAAAATACTTTTTTTTTCTTTTGTTCTGTAAAATAAAAAATAAAATTGTAAAACAAGTCTATTTTTGGGGGACTTATCGGATCTTTATTTCTGATGTTAAAAGGAAGCTCTCCAAAGTTTTTGTGAATGGACATCTCTTGTCGCATTTCACTCAATTTCTGGTCTATTTAATCTCTAACTTATGACAAGAAAGGATTTTTAGCTTAATTTAAAATTAATATTAAATAGCGACGGAGATATATCTTCCAATAAAAGTGTATAAAACAACGCAAAGAATTTTAAATTTTTATATGCGTATCTCAATTAATTTCACAAATATGTGTTAATGAATATATGCTTCGGACAGCATATAAGAGGTCGCCGGGCCACATGCAGGATGCGGGTCGCAGGTTGAGTATGGCTGCTTTAAAGTATCAAATAATGTTTCAACATCTAAATGTTGGTCTTACCACGCTAATGTCTGGTGCCACATTTGGCTCCTCTTTATAAATTATTTGGCTTTACTTAGAGAATTAAAATCGGCAACCCTTGACACTGACGCTTGTGTTAGTGGTTTAAATCAGTTTGGTTTTATCCGCCAGCTTGGGCTGTTTGTCATCCGTCTTTCGGAGTTTGTATTTTATTTGTAATTTCGTTTCTGAAGCATTTATTTAAAACGACGGTTTTTCATTGTTTAAAAATGACAAACGTGCTTGGGCAAAAAAGTATTAAATGCATTGAATGGTCTGTAAAACTTTCAAGTCATTCGAATATAAATATTGTTTCTGACACTTTCTTGTTTCAAGATCGGAAGTGCTACTTAGAACTATCTTTAAGATTAATGTTCACCCCCTTCAGAAGTTATAGCATCTATCTCTATTTTAAAAGTAACGGGAACCTGCAGACACCAGTACCAATCACTCTGCGTGTCGCTATTGCTCCGGATACTTTGGAAGTTACTCCTTTGGAAGTTAAAGAACTTTCAATCGAAAGTGTAAATCAAACAATATGGAGTTATGGACCAACTGATGGTGTGCCAAGGCCAAGAATGTTGTTTACGTTTGAGATTACTATTAATCTTAATTCTTCAAAAGGTGAGAAATTTTTAGTGTTATTATAAACTCTTTTGCAAACTTCTATATTTTTATTGCCAAACACATGATCTAGGATACAATGAAGAGTATTTTATAGGTGAGACGGGCTCAGACAGGAGCTTGAACCCTGGCCCGACACGGTCTCTGGCTCTGTTTAAATACTCTGTTTAAATACAGTCTCAGGCTCTATTTTTATACAAATCTTCAGGCTCTTTCTCATTCTTTCTAAAACTGGATACTGTGTTTATTCAAGTGCAGAAAAAATAACGAGCTTTTATTTTTATTTATTTATTTACTTATTTGAAGATTATTCTTTTTCAAGTCTTTTTGATTTTTTTTTTTTTTTTCACGATCAGATTGAAGGAGAAACAGACCCCCTTAGAGAACTTTTGTTTTTCTATTCTAGAATCAGAATGCTATTTTAAAGAAAATTCGTGGTAATTGCATCATTGCCGGCTACGCAAAAGTTCAGTTGATCGAGCGTCAATCCAAATTCGTGCGAACAATGATTTTGTTTTTTGTTCGATCTTTGTTTATGAAAAGGATATTTTTTTATTTAGCTTATTGAGAAATATAGTACCTACAATGTGAATATGCACTAATTTATCTTTCTGCATTAGAGAGAGAACAAAAAAATGAGCCCCCTATATTTCCCTGAGCCCCCCCCCCCCCTATCGTACACTTCTAGCTACGGCCCTGGGGGTGGTGCGGCTGTCATAAATGATGTCATTATTTTTTCAATATTTTTACTCCTTTGCCACTTTTTTGTTACTAAGTGACACACTTCACCATACACTTTCCCTCTCTTTAGTTACGCCGTATTGCATAAACGTATACTTGCAATTCAGAAAAAAGTACAACGTTATAGATCCTATTTCAAATTTTATTTTTAAATTTTAACTATGTGTTTTAATGACATTTGTGGGCATAACAATAAAAGTGATTCGCGTGCTTATTTTGTATAAAATAAGGCTTAGGTTGAAACTTAAAAACATAATTTACAGTACACTGTAAAACATTTATGGAGTATTTTAACCGTTAAAACCGGTGTAACATTGCAATGTTACACCAGTAATGTATGTTTAAATTACACCATTGCATATGTGAAAAAAATTACTCCATGAAACTGGGGGCAGCATTACTTTACGAACACAAAATACTTCAATTTAAAATTAACTTCAAATTTTAATGTGTTGGCTTTTTAATGCTTCTACTTTAACCAAAATGTGTGATGACACACTCCTTTTTACCCAATCCCTCCCCTTTGTCACAATGTCAGGACACCCCCCCCCCCCCTCTAAGGGTGATATCGGTGTACTGGTGTACTCATCATAATTGCTTCTCATAGGATGGATGTCCCGGTTTTGGCCACGTTTAGAGAAAAGTTGAAATAAACATTTTATAGTTCCTGACTAATTGAAGCATATTAAATCGTAACACCTGTTGGGTGGCTGCGTTTCTTCCCCTTATTTGTCATTTGATCTAAATTAATTTAGCTGGCCGATGAAAAAAAAAGTAAAACATCTTATGATTTAACACTTATATAATTTAGAGAAAAATAAGATACCCCAGACACTAAAGAAATTAAGGTAAAACTCCTTTAAGTTACCGTATTTTCGGGGGTATAGTCCGCGGCTTATACAAGAAAAAATCCTTCGAAAAAGCCGCTGCGGCTTATACACGGTGCGGGTTATACAAAGATTTTTTTTAAAAATTGGAAATCGTGATATTTTTCCTACATTTTTTAAATCTCAAAAAATTTGAGAAAAAATCGAAATTTGTAATTTTTTTTCGCTATGCCGCGAAATAGAGAGTTCCCTCATGTTTGTAATAGCTTTTTATTATTATTATTATTATTGTTTAAATACAGTTCTTTCTGGGTTTGGAAGAACTGTCGCAACTATCGCCAAGTACTGCACTAAACGGCAGCGAGAAGTAATGACGCCCGAACGCAGTTTGCTCTTGATTTGAGAGAGTAAAAACAATAGTATAACATGTTACTTATTTTAAACTTACTTTTTGCTGAATAAGTCGTTTTAACGTTAACTGTAATCAGTTTTTTAGTAGAGATGTGTCATTTGTTGAGGAACGATTCAAAAGGAGTGATTCCGGCAATGGAACTAAAGGAACGATACAGAAAAGGAACGAAATCACGGAATCACTCCGAAAAGGGCAAAATCCTCGGACTCATTCCGAAATGAAACAACTCCGAAAAGGTTCGATTCCTCGGACTCGTTCCGAAAAGGAGCAATTCCTATGACTCGTTCCGTAATGAAACGACTCTGAAAAGGAAGGATTTCCGAAAAAGACCGACTCCTCTGAATCATTCCGAAATGAATCGTCTGGATCGTTATTGCGATGTTATTTTTATTGCGATAACTATTTTTTGCATCTCATTAAATGGTTTCGTAAGCTTAGACTTAAATTTTGAGCTCAAAATCTGAGTAGTTGGAAGCGGTTAAGTAGCACAAACTTAACTGTGTTCAGAGGGTTTAAATTTCAAATGATTATACAAAACGGAAAAATTAATCGATTCGTTTGCGGTTTAAAATAAAACTATTCTTTAAGTCAGTATCTTCTTAAAAATGAATTTTAAAGATAAATTTCAAAAAATTCCGTTAGAGGGCGCCTTAAACTTCAGAGTAATCAACAACAAATTTTAACCGTTATTTTTTGTATCTAATTAAATGCTTTCCAAAACTTGTTAAATGTTTTCGAAATCTTAGATTTAAACTTAAATTCTGAACACAAATTCTGAATCGTTGGGAGGGGTTAAGAAGCGCAAACGGAAGTGTGTTCAGCAGTTGAAATTTACTCCCCCCCCCCCCCCCTCGAACACAGTTCGCTTTTGCGCTAGTTAAACTCTCGCAACGACTCATAATTTGATCTAAAAATTTAAATCTAAGCATTTAAAAGCATTTAATAAGATTTTAAAAAATAACGGTTAAAAATAGTTGTACGCTACACCAATGTCTATCGGCATTTTGTAAAATTTATCTTTAAAATTTATTTTTAAGAAAAAACTGATTTAAAGAGTAGTTTTAGCAAAAACCGCAAACGAATCGACTAATTTTTCCTTTTTTGAATAGTTTTCCGTTTCGTTTGAAATTTAAACCCTCTGAACACAGTTCAGTTTGTGCTACTTAACCAGTCCCAAGTATTCAGATTTTGAGCTCAAAATTTAAGTCTAAACCTACGAAACCATTTGATGAGATGCAAAAAATAACGGCAAAAAAATAGTATTAGGATGAATTATTTCGTTAATCCATAGTCTAAAGCGCCTTCTATCGGCATTTTTGGAAATTTATCTTTATAATTCATTTTCAATAAAATACCGACATAAAGAATAATTTTAGTGAAAATAGCAAATCAATCGACCAATTTTTCCGTTTTTTATAATCATTTGAAATTTAAACCCTCTGAACACAGTTAAGTTTGTGCTGCTTAGCCGCTTCCAACTATTAAGATTTTGAGCTCAAAATTTAAGTCTAAGCTTACGAAACCATTTAATAAGATGCAAAATATCACGGAAAAAAATAGTTTTTCATTACTTCAAAGTCTGAAGCGCCCTCTATCGGCATTTTTCGAAATTTGTCTTTATAATTTATTTTCAAGAAAATACCAACATTAAGAATAATTTTAGTGAAAACCGCAAATCAATCGACCAACTTTTCTGTTTTTTATGTGTATTTGAAATTTTGGACCCCAAACTTTAATGGCGGCTATCTCCTTTGGAAAACGTTTAAGACCCTTGGTTTCCTATTTACTATTACTCGTCTTGATGTGTTCTATCACCCCCTAGCGTATATACCATTTGTTTAGGGACACCCTGTATAACTCCAAATAAAAGAAAAAAGTTCTAAAAAAAAAATTCGACATTGCTAACGTTATCATTGTCGGGGGGGGGGGGGGGGGGGAGTCGAGAGATGATAACGTTTGATATTCAAAGGGGAGGGGAGAGGTCCAAAATTCCCAAAAAGTTGATAACGTTATATATGCACAGCCCCTTATGCAGAAGTGCCATAGGCTGGAGGTCTGCACAGGCCCGGAATTTCTAGGCCCGGCCCGTTGTAAAACTCAAACGTTCGGCCCTGGCCCGGCCCGGCCCGTTCAAATTTTTATATTTTAGGCCCGGCCCGTAGAGAAATCGGGGAAAACAAGCCCGGAACGGCCCGTTTTGGCCCGCTACAATTTCTACGACTTCCAAAAAATTCAGATATTTATCATATAATTAAGATTTTTTTAAAGAGTACTGCATACATATCTATGGAATGATTTTACAGTATATTTTACAGGAAATACACATTAGTAACATTAATGATTACTAAGATTCTTAGGCTTTCAACATTCAAATAAAGATTCATTAAAACATTAATATGGCTTAGAATAAAAGGAAAAAAAAATAAAACATCGTAACTTTTGAAGCAGTTTAATAAAAGATTTATAAAAATATTTCTATATCATTTTATTAAAGACTTTAAATCCAAATTCATACGTTAATTCCAAGAAGCTCCTCTCTGATACATTTCTAAATTCATTTTTTTCTCAGAAATGCATATGATTAGCAGGTGTCTTTATTCAGAAACTATATAATCGAATGGCGTTATCCCTTTTTTGCTACAAGCAATTTAAGAACACTGCAAGCAAATAAAATATTGTCATAGTTAGCGTTTTGAATAGAATTTCCGGAAGCGATAGCATGGGAAGGGAGAAAAACCTGCAACCATTTGCGAAACAATTGTATCTCAACAAGGTTATACAAGTATTTCATTTACCAAAAACGAAAAGCTCTATTCGATTCCAAATCCCTTCAATAGTCAGGCTTATCACTTTTATATTTTTACAATTAAAAATTAATGTAAAAATGTGTCAAACTTTCGCGTTATTGGAAAATTAATTTAAAAACCATCAAAAAGTGTATATCTAAAGTTTAAGCTAACATAAGTTCTTAATCGCTGTTCATAATTTTACAAATTATGTTGTCTGCCCTACAGATCTTGAGAACAATTATGTTTTCTTTCTCTCCGGCAAGTCTATATGTAGAAAAATAATGCCTTGATCTCCAATTTTGATCTTGGCTCTGCACGAGTCAGTTTAAAAAATATTAAAACGGGTGACACACAATGTAACTGTCCGATGCCGATCTCTACACTGCACAAGTTACATTTTTATATAGATGCTGTCAAACTAGTATGGCTCGTGACGCACATTTATATTTATTCTCGTTAAAACCATTTTCGTTGAAAATAGGTTTATATTTTATCGCCTATGTTTAAAACATTCAAAACGGTCCAATAGGCCCGAAAATTTTTATATCGGCCCGGCCCGTACGACCCGTTCAATTTTTTTGCCGGCTCGGCCCGTTTATTTAGTTTCCTGGCCCGGCCCGTTGAAAAAAAAAATTCTAATTCTTCCGTCCCGGCCCGTTAGCAAATTCGAAATTATTCCGCGAGCCGGGTACGGGCCACGGGCCAAGCCCGGGCCCGTGCAGACCTCTATCATAGGCTGCAAATTTTACGCTTTTAATGAAACTTTGTTTGTTAAATGTAAATGTTTCAATTAGCATTAATATTATTAATACATTAAAAAAAATCTAAAAAATGGTATGGTAAAAGAAATCTTCTAAGACATTGGAAAGAAAAAGATACGTTTCCTTCTTAGCAGATGTAAATGTTTAATATTTTTTTTCGCGTATTATTGTATTCATTTTGCATGAATGACAGTTTAAAAAAATTGCTGTTTTCAGTTTAAACAAAAATTCCGTCATCATGTTTTTTTTTTCTTTTTTTTAAATGTGTTTAATTCTATTTTAAGACGCCTAGTAATCTACGATTCATTAAAAAGGATAAATTCTAATGTTTAATTAGGATGAGCGAAGCGAATCCTCTACTAGGCCACTCAAATTACATTTTGTCTTACACTTTACAAAAAAACTATTCAATATTTTAACTTCAAATTAAACACAAAAATAAATTATGATATGTAGATTTGCAGAATGTAATTTTTTTTACAGTAAAACGTTGAAAAATATATTATTTTAATTAATTTATTTTACATGCATTTCCAGTACGGGACGCATTTTAGCAAACAAATAAAAAATGAAACGCGTATTATTTTCAGAAAAAAATATAAATCATGGAGTAAGTAATAATAGATATTCATGATTAATTTAATAAATAAAATGTTTTCATTATTCAGCAAAATCGTTTGCATAGATGACACTTAAACATTTAAAAAAAATGTATTGTGGATTTTTTTTTTTGTAAAGTGGCAACAAAAGAATTGTAAACAAATAAAATTAATTGTTAAATTTGTTATATAAATGAAAAATTAAAAGAATTGAAGCGTGAAGTTGTTGCCTCGATTCAAGCTCTTTATAAATGTACTAAAGCAAAGTTGGCCGATTCAGAAACGACAAATTGACTTTAACAATTTCTTACTTTATCATTTGGATCTAAAGTAATGTTACGTTCTTATTTGTGGACCGAAAAAGGTTTAGTGAACGGGACTTGAGACTTTGTTGCACGTAATAAAGAAAATCACAAGCCACCAGACCAGATATCGGGAATAATCATGGATAAATTTGAATACTACAATAATTTAACTTATAAGAATTGGTGTAATTAAATTCCAGATATTCCCAATAATTAAATTCTAGAAAAATGGAACCATAAATTGCTCAAGGAAAGAATTTCTTCTGCAGTTAGCTTTTGCTGTTAAAATTCATAAACTCCAAGGTTTAACATTAGATGAAGCAGTTATAGATATTGAGGATATATAGACACCAGTTGGCTTAAAAACGTACGTAACGTTGTCGAGAGTGAAAATCCTTCAAAATTAAGCATTCAATAGGAAATTTTCCTCACGAAAAATTCTACAATATCAAAAATTCTGATACGCTAACATGTATAAAAACGAAGAAATTGGAAAAAAAAGTTTTACAGTTAAAAATTCATAGTATCAACGAGAGCAGATTTCAAATGTTTTTTCCAGAAAATAGGATTTTGACGAAGTAACTTTCTTCAAGCTCTCTTCAAATATATTATTTTAAAATAGCTATAAAAGATTATTTGATGTTAATTACAAAGATTGGAAACATGCATATTTCAAACAACTTTAAAAAACGCAAGTGGTTACTGGAAATTGTAAAAACATCTTTAAAAGAGCTTTTACTTGAAAATTTAAAAATATTTTGTAAAAGTTTGCTTCGAAAATATTTTATTATGACAGTCTTACATATTCTTACATCATAAATAAAAAATTAAAATGCGCCAAAACATAAAATAACGTTTTTGTTTAATAAAGATGCAAAAATAAGATCCAAATAGTCTTAAAATTATATTTAAAAAACTAATAAAAACTCACAATTTGGCTACATACGTCACGAAAATTCCATGTGCGTCATTTTCACAAGATGGATATTTTCATTAGATTTCCGAATTCAAGCACATGGAGCAAAGAAAATTTGCAAACAATTTTTATTTAAGTACAATAAAACATATTTAAACTTAAGAAACATACAGGAAAAGAAATCTTTTTCTTTTCGTTAGTTGAAAAGAAAAAAGCCATAATTCTTAGTAAATTAGTATTTCTGATTTTCCGATACTTTTTATAATAGCCTTTTATAATCGCCATTAGCATCTTTTATATTTCACGCATGCAAAATATTTTTACTTTCAAATATCTGTTTTATAAAATAATGCTTCGCGAATCCAAACAAAGCGTGGCTTTTGCTAGTTGTAGAATAATGACGTCTTAAAAGTATGTCTATTTTCCAAAAATTTTTGGACCAAGCCAAACTTTGCTGATTTATGAACAGACTTTTCCACGTCGAGAAAAAGGTTTTCATACGGGAAGATTCAACAGGAACTGATTATTTTGGTCCGTGAAGACTAGGAAGAACAAAATTAGTCTCGGCTTCGTATGGAAAATATAAGTTAGGCTCGGCCCGGCCCGACCCGGCCCGATACTCCAGGAAAAATAATTAAGGCCCGGTCCGGCCCGAGTCTTCAGAAGCAAGGCCCGAGCCCGGCCCGGCCCGAATGCCTTTAATGAAAATCGGCCCGAGGCCGTGCAGACCTTAATGTCTTCATTAGAGAATGATATATTACAATTCAAGATATAAAACACTTAGAGAAAAAAACATAAAACACGGTTTTATTTTAAAACACTTGAATATTTATTAATGTCTGCAAATTCCATGCACATATAAAAAAGGCTCTTATGAAATTCGCAATTTATTTTCTGGAAAGTAAGAAATGAAAAAAATCATTCACTTATTCATTTTCAAAATTAAATATCACTATTCCAAATACAACCAACAACGGTACATCTGAAAACAGAACTAGTGACAAACTAGATACGCATTAGATGACACAACTTGCTTTATGAAGATGATTTCATAAATATTTAAATATAAATTCTAAATACTGAACAAAATATTTTTTATTCGATAGTTTTCACTTTTAAATAATTATTTGCATAGTTACTCACTTAAATATGTAACATTATTATATGTATATTTTTAATTTACATCTTTCTTCATTCATGTTGTTATCAATTTCTGTTTATCCTTTTAATGCTTTTTGAATAAGTGGAATATTGAAGTTGAATATTGTATGCGCTGATTCAAATGTCAAAGATTTTGTTAACATATGCATTCTACTTTAGGCATAACCTTTTGCTTTAACGTAATTTGTAATTTAAAGCTTGGCAACTGATTTCAGAGCAGTCTCATTCTTATGAATTTGCTTATCATTATGAACACAAACTAAATGATCAAAGTTACTTCATTAAAGATTATTTCAGAAAATATTTCCTTGTGAGTTCTGAGAGAGAGATTAAGAATATTATTGATTTTGGATGCAAGAAAGGGTAAAAGTATAATTTGATAGTTGTCTGAGCGAAGCGAAGTCTTTATACTCAGAGATACGTAACGATATTAAAAGTCAAAAAAATTCTTTCGTCAAGCAAATCTCAAAAAGTACTTGTCGGATTTTGATTCTGTTTGTACCAATAGGTACCTATGAAGGTAATCTGGTGAATGCACTACATACGAAAAATTAGTTCCAAATAGTTTAAAAGTTATATTAAAAAAACTGATAAAAAAGCACAATTTATTTGCATACGTCACAGAAATTTGGTGTGCGTGATTTTCACAAGCTGGATATTTTCGTAGATAACCGAATCAGTACATGGAGTAAATAGCAATCATTAACGCACTCAAAAATATTGAATGCAATAAAACATTTTAAAATTTAATCATGCAGGAAAATAAAACTGTTATTTTTTATATTAAAAAAATGTCATAAAAACTTTGATTTTGAGATTTTGTGATAATCACTTAATAGCATTTTTTGATCGCTAAAAGAATGTTTTATATATTTCGCGTGTGAAAATTAGAAACAATTACGTTTTTAAATAAAAAGTTTCTTTTATGACATCATTTTCCCTTTATATTTATTTTTATTGCATGTTTTCTTTTAACTTATATTTTGTTTGTTTGGGGAAGTCAATTCTGGTTACTAATTTTTCGGCACGGATACCACAAGCGCATCAGATTTGGCGCATTTTTTTTCAAAGCCCATTTGGCGAAAACTCAGATTTCAAATAACGCTTTCATACACATTTTTAAATAATTTTCTATTTTCAAAAAGAACTTACAGTAAATAATATAATAATAATAATTAATAACTATAAAAAGAAATATTTTATATAATTAAAAAAAGGAAATGAAAATAAATAAACATTTTATGAGTAAATAAACAAATAATAAATAAATAAAGCCGGGTTACCATCTGAGGTAAAATAATGCCATTTTGACGCCAATTATGTACCCTGGTGCATATGTGACATCTTTTCCCATTTTTCATCCATTTCCTGTTGGCATACAACATTGAAATTTTGAATATGTATGGATACCTGGGAGCAATACTGGAATTAGACATTGATTTTTTTTTAAATTCGATCCAAAAAGGGGCAACGGGGGCTATTTTTTAAAGATTTATACTGCATAAAGGAACCACTTACCTATTTTTATATACAAGAAGAAGTAAGTGGTATGTAAAAACAATTATAGTATACATAAATAAAATATTTGTGATAATATACTAGAGATATAAGCACCAGGTTTGGCGAGATATTTTATGCCAATTAGGCAAAAACATCGTTTTGATTACCAGATACATATAGCATGCTATAATAACACGTTATTTATTTATTTCAAAATGAAAAAAGGGAATAAACGAAACATTTTCTGTTATTAAAAAAAAGAAATAACAATCAATATATGATAATATTTTTAGAAAAAACAATTTATTATAACATTTATATGATAAACAGCATGTTAGGCAACTGAACGCCATTTGGGCACCAATTAGGTACCTCGGTGTGTATAGGGCATATATGTGCCATATTTATTTGTAAAACTGAGCATGAACGTTTACCAAGTGTGTTTTCATAGTCGCTTATATCTTTTTGCAACATAGCGCACCTTCCGAAGCCAAAAGTGCACAAAAAAAAAAAAAAATCAATATTTGCAGTATTTTTTTTTTTTTTTTTTTTTTTTTTTTTTTTTTTTTTTTTATGTAATGCACATTTTGTAATCAGTAGGCTCGATAATCAGACCTCTTTTTTGCTTTCAAAGATGATATTTCATACGACGTCTTTTTTGGATTCGTCGTTTTTCCATATTTGATAGTATGTGTCTACTCGTTTTGTAACTTTTTTTGTAAATTTCTTCTTTATTAACATCGACATTTGGATTTCCTATTTAAATAAAAATTCTTCTCAATACAAAGCATTTTGTTAAAATAAATAAATAAATGAAATGCGGACATCTATTGCTCAAAGCACAAAATTTTTCCTATTGAGTTAATAAAAATCAGTAAAAACATAATTTTTATGATAATAAAAATGTGACTTATGTAATAACAGAGTCATATATTATGTACGTTATGGATTAAGTATGAATATTTCTCCACCATTTATAAATAATAATAATAATAAAATAAAATGCGGACAGGCCAAAGTCTATATTTGACTGAAAACAACAACCATTTTCTAAATGTTTTAAAAAGATGGCCAATGAAAAGTGATATTTCAAAAGTATTATGAAATTAGTTAAAAACCATTTATTTTAAACTAAATGAATAAAAGATTTATATTTTTAATGAAATAAATGGGATTTGAAAAATTATTGGAAATTTATCACCATAGATGTATCAATATTACAATCAGTACTTTGTATGCAAAATGGAACAATTAGCAATACTTTTTGAACCCGAAAAATGGTCGTTGCTTTTTTTAAGGTTAAAAAGAAGGTTACGAAATATTCATATACAGAGATGCCAAGCCCCTGCTTATTGCCCAACAGAATTTTCTTATAGGAAAAGTTATTTTTTAAATCCGCAGAATGTTCCTATTTAATAAAAGATTTTCTGTATTAAAATACCGGTATCCAAAATGCCAGAGACTTGGCAGCACTGCCTATATCATTTTAATTAATCACGGTACTTTTTTTAATCGGATTCAAATTTAGTGAAGACAACGTTTTTTGGCCAAAAGCTGCTTTTTTCCACATGTGTAACTACGATACAATTCTTTGATGCTGAAATAAAATGTTTTGACTTATGCTATTATTGCTTCTTCTTATTTATTTATTTGAATTTTAAATAAGATGACTCAAAATCGTGTTTTTTAAATGTACGGAAAAAATGCATTTCGAGAGAGGGCGAAAAGAACAATATTTGGCGATTTATTACCTGCGTTTGGCTAAGTTTCTTACTACCTTGTATTTAATACTCTTCACAATACTTCGCTATTATATGGACTTAGGCGCTTTTATAAAAAGTTTGACGTAGTTCGGGATTAAGAAAGTGAGTATTTTACTGAATAATACAAATAAATGAAAAATGAATACTAAGAAATACTAATAAAAGAAAAATGAAGCGTTATATTGATCTATGTATATTTAAAAATGCATCTGCTAGCACTAATTAGATAATTTATGTGTATATAATAGGAGATAAATAGCTTTTGATTCTGTATTTCTATGCTTTAAATCATTAACGTTTATGTGTTTTTCGTTATCATTGGGAGTACCTAGCCGATTTAAAAAATAATGTGGGCAAAAAATGTTGGTAACTACCTTTGCTGCAAAATATACTCTATTTTGCGTAGGAACAATAATCACCATCAATGCACGAGCAAAAAAAGTTCTAAAATTGAGAATTCTTTGATGTCGATATGACTAAAAATTTTAAAATCTTTTTTTTTTTTTTTTTTTTTTTTTTTTTTTTGTGGCAACTTTTAGGATATAATATTCTCGTTATGAACGATTTCTAAAGCATTCGACAATTTAATTTCACAAATTAAACATTTTTTTTTTCTAGAAAAAGTTTTAAACTCAATTTATTGATAATATTGCAATTTCTAGGATACTGTTGGAGTCAGAAACTATAACTTTGGCATCACAGTAACTTATAAGATGTAAGTGCTCATTTAGGACAAATTTTTAAAAAAGGATTCCTTAACTCTTATCGACAACCTCATTGCATCCGTGGAAAACAGATATTCAACATTATAAACTATTCGGACGGATTTCACACCGGATAAAATACACTCCATTCTCTTCAAACATAATAGTTTATGTTATTTATAGTTTCTCAAATCGAAGCGAAGCTTCTGTTTATGCTCATGGCATCATTTCAAAGAGTTATATTTCCAATATAGGAAAATTTGATGTTTTATTTTCTGTATTACTTTTAACATTTTGCATATTTCCAATTTTATATCCATGCATGGTTTGCTTTTGTTTTATAAAAATAGTATATGCAACTTTATGTATAAGATTTTGTAATTCTATGATTCAATATGCTTATTTTCATCATATTTTATCACAATGAATGACCAATTAAAGGTAACATCTCATTTTCTTTACTTATCGCAAGTTATTAAATGTTTATTCTCAGCAATATCGCTCAGACTAATCCCTCTGAGGGAAGTCCTAGTAAAAGTCAAGTATATACTTGACATTTTAATGGAAATGTATTACCATCCTAACTTACTGAACATCAATTTGATGTACATCAAGATAAAAAAATCTAATGCACTTTCATAATTTGTGTTAAAATAAGTGTTGCAAATTTAAAAATACATTTAAAAGCACATTTAAGAGTAATAATCATTAATGAGCTCCAATTTTTTAAATTATATATAATCAAAATTTCTTTTCTTTATTGAAAAAAAAGCTGGTATTCGACCGCCAAATATTCGTTATTCGGCCTAATAGTTGGCCGAATATTCGGTATTCGGCTATTCGGCCAAATCACTATTCGTCCCATCCCTAGTTTTTAAGAAACTTGCCGGTTTTTTTCGCGATCTTTTAAAGAAATTTGCCGTTTTTTGCGATTTTTGGACGAAATTCGCGTGTTTTCTGCGATCTATGACGAAATTGATTTCTTTTCGAAGACTATTTATCGAAATTCGCGATACATTTTATGTCCGAATTTTTGGATTTAGGACCGAAATTTAATTTTTACTAAATATTTAACAGTTGAAAAAGGATCTGCAGACTTTCCCAAGAGTCTGCGACGTACGTCGCAGCATTGATCGGACTCTGTTCCCGGGCGACTCGTTAATCGTATATGTCAATACGCAGCCGAACAAAGTGAAGCTAACTTCAAACGATGCTTAAATTTGTATAATTCAATATGCAGCGTTGAAAAAGGATCTGCAGACTTTCCCAAGAGTGCGACGTGCGTCGCAGCATTGATCGGACTCTGCTCCCGGGCGACTCGTTAATCATATATGTCAATACGCAGCCGAACAACGTAAAGCTAACTTCAAACGATGCTTAAATTTGTATAATTCAATATGCAGCGTTGAAAAAGGATCTGCAGACTTTCCCAAGAGTCTGCGACGTGCGTCGCAGCATTGATCGGACTCGGCTCCCGGGCGACTGGTTAATCGTATATGTCAATACGCAGCCGAACAAAGTGAAGCTAACTTCAAACGATGCTTAAATTTGTATAATTCAATATGCAGCGTTGAAAAAGGATCTGCAGACTTTCCCAAGAGTGCGACGTGCGTCGCAGCATTGATCGGACTCGGCTCCCGGGCGACTGGTTAATCGTATATGTCAATACGCAGCCGAACAAAGTGAAGCTAACTTCAAACGATGCTTAAATTTGTATAATTCAATATGCAGCGTTGAAAAAGGATCTGCAGACTTTCCCAAGACTCTGCGACTTGCCTCGCAGCATTGATCGGACTCGGCTCCCGGGCGACTGGTTAATCGTATATGTCAATACGCAGCCGAACAAAGTGAAGCTAACTTCAAACGATGCTTAAATTTGTATAATTCAATATGCAGCGTTGAAAAAGGATCTGCAGACTTTCCCAAGAGTCTGCGACGTGCGTCGCAGCGTTGATCGGACTCGGCTCCCGGGCGACTGGTTAATCGTATATGTCAATACGCAGCCGAACAAAGTGAAGCTAACTTCAAACGATGCTTAAATTTGTATAATTCAATATGCAGCGTTGAAAAAGGATCTGCAGACTTTCCCAAGAGTCTGCGACGTGCGTCGCAGCATTGATCGGACTCAGCTCCCGGGCGACTCGTTAATCGTATATGTCAATACGCAGCCGAACAAAGTGAAGCTAACTTCAAACGATGCTTAAATTTGTATAATTCAATATGCAGCGTTGAAAAAGGATCTGCAGACTTTCCCAAGAGTCTGCGACGTGCGTCGCAGCATTGATCGGACTCGGCTCCCGGGCGACTGGTTAATCGTATATGTCAATACGCAGCCGAACAAAGTGAAGCTAACTTCAAACGATGCTTAAATTTGTATAATTCAATATGCAGCGTTGAAAAAGGATCTGCAGACTTTCCCAAGAGTCTGCGACGTGCGTCGCAGCATTGATCGGACTCAGCTCCCGGGCGACTCGTTAATCGTATATGTCAATACGCAGCCGAACAAAGTGAAGCTAACTTCAAACGATGCTTAAATTTGTATAATTCAATATGCAGCGTTGAAAAAGGATCTGCAGACTTTCCCAAGAGTCTGCGACGTGCGTCGCAGCATTGATCGGACTCGGCTCCCGGGCGACTCGTTAATCATATATGTCAATACGCAGCCGAACAAAGTGAAGCTAACTTCAAACGATGCTTAAATTTGTATAATTCAATATGCAGCCAGACAGTCGAGTGCGGTAGAAGATGTGAAATTGTGTTCAAAATCAGACGATTCGGCGTCATTTTTCCGTATCAGTGAATGCGTATCATTCTGTTTGTATGGGATATTCTCAAATCTGTAATGGTTTGGATTTCGTATGACGGTGTTAGCATGGAATCTGGAATTTCCCGACCAGGAGGTTTTTTATAGCAGTATTTTCTCATAGAAAATCTATCCTTAAATAAGACAAATTCGTGCGTTTCAACTAGCATTATTTTTTTTAATATAAAAAAATAGTGATATTTCATCTGGAAAATATCCGTACGAACCATGTATGGGCTTGTTGACTCTTTTATAAAGGGAAATAAAAAGAAGTAGACTGTAGACATATTTTTCTAAAGCATCAAGTGATAGAGCAAACTGTGATTTATATTTATGCCAAGCGAAATGTTTAGTTAAAGTTCAACAACGAATTAAAAAAAAAAAAATACAGTGTTTCCCCCAAAAGAAGGGCGCACAGGCCTTCGGGGAAACGTCCACCGGTAAATGTTAGCAGAAGGTTTTTTCTTATTTAAATTCTTAAAGATACAGAATTAATGCCAAAAATAAGGGGAACATTTCTTTTCAAAAATTTACTGGTGGAAGATCAAAAATTTACTGGTCGAAGGCCTGTGCGCCCTTGTCCTGGGGGAAACACTGAAATATATTGGCAAAGTATTGTCTATCATATACAATGGCAGATCCAGCCCTCAATTAGGGGGGGGGGGTCACATCCAGTGTTGAATTCGGATAGTTTTCTGTGGCAGGTACTTTTGTAGTTCCGGGAAAGGGGGGACATTATAGAGTTCCGAGGAGGATTGCAATTTTTGACCATTAAAAACACAATTTCCGATGGAGGAATTTCAATGCTCTGGGGGGAGTGTCCTCCCCAGGCCACCCCCTGAATTCAATACTGGTCACGGTCACATCACTTCATAATGAATTATTGTATTGAAGGTTATTCTTTAATTAAAAGTGACGATTTTTCTGATACTTTCGCTAATTCATTTTCATTGATAAATATAAAATTTTGCATTAGTATTTTTAAAAATATATAAGTTAAACAGATTTTATTCAGATATGAAGAAGTTAAAATGTTTCTCAAGAGGTAGTAATTAGCAGTCGCGTCTGGAAATTTAGTTTAAAATGCCGAATTTCATGGAATTTTGAGTTTTTTTTTATAAAAATCTGCTCTTGTTTAAAAATGGAAAACACTTTTTAATCACATAGTTTTCGAATAAGTACACTTGCAAATTTTTCTAGATTAAAAATGCTGTCGCAGATGTGTCAAAAATTATCTAATTTTGATTTGTAGACCTTTTACAGAATTAGAAAAATTCGCATTATTGAACGGGGAGATCGGGGGGGGGGGGGTAAGTATTTAAGGTATATTTAATTTTAAAAGTAATTTTTAAAATACTTTGCAGCTCAGTGCGTTGGGGGGGGGGGGGCGTTATGACATCTGTGACCTCACCGTTAGACCTGCCATTGAACATATGATAGTTTCTCAGAGCTTGCAAATTTAGCAAAAAGTATTTATCAGTGATGTCTGCATCAGTATCATCTCAAAGATTTTTTTTCAAAATCGGGTTGCATATTATCTGAAAGACCCCCTTCTATAAAACCAAAAAAGAATGAGAAAATATATTTTTAAACATAAATCAAAAAATTCTGAAATAATAATACGAGTGATATAAACTGTTGTTTTTAAGATGTTGGTCTTAAATGAAACACATTTCTTTTAAATGTTTTGAAAATTTTCAAGCAATTAAATATTTTCAATTTTGCTTTCAATGCAATTTTTTTCTCTATTATTCTTTTTCTTTTGCACGTATATTTATGTCTTGTATTTGAAAAAAATTATTTTTAGTTGCTTGTAAAAATGTTTTAAAGGAAGTTTATTTTTTGCTGCTTTTAAAAATATTTTTCTTGGTTTGTTTTTAAATTTCATATTAGAAAAAAAAGTATTTTTAAATATAAAACAAATTTCAGAAATAATAATGCGGTTAAAGTACAATATGTTTTTATAGGATAATCATATAATAAATGAAACATTAAAAAAAAATTAAATTATTGTAGAAATTAAACTTTTATAATACGTAATTAATATTTTTTGTAAGTAGTTAATAAGTAAAATTAATAAGCAAATTTGCTTGTAAAAATATTTTTTGTTTATGTAATTATATTTCATAAGTAATAAATTTTACAATTTAGACATTATATACAATCAGGGCTATATTTAGGCAAGTGCTAAGGCCAACGGGCGGGGTGTCAGCCAAAGGTCATTAAACAAATTTTTGTTCCGAAAATCCAAATTCTGTTCAAAAATCGAATTTAGTTTTGGTGTTCTTTCACAATTTTTCAGAAATGCTAAATTGTAGTATTTCTACAAAAAGTGCCAATAAGTGTTTCAACACTCGCACATATGATGCTAATGTGATACATAATTTTCACTAGTTATACACTCTAATTAGGCTTCTGCAGCCTATTCTTTTTTAGCATAAAATGAAGGTATTACAAACAGTTTAGTAGAAAACATAGTGTCTACAGAGTGAATATGCACTAATTTGTCTTTCTATATAATATTTTTGATCATATGAATCTGCGGGTGGGGGGGGGGGGGTGTTTGGGCGTACATTCGTCAGAGACAGAGAGCGAAAAGACGAGCCCCACCCTACATTTTCTTGAGCTATCTCCCCCCCCCCCCTCCTCTATTTTTCACTTCTACTTACAGCCCTGTGTTCAATTATGTATTGCATTTTAATATTTTGCTTGCTTCTTTTAAATAAAACTTGGAAACTTCATTAAAGGTGTATTCCAACTCAAACGGCTTATTTTCTGATTTTTTTTAAATTCATTTTTGATCTCAAACTCGCCGAACTGGCAAATTCTCTTACTCAAAAACTACATAAACTGCCGTGCTTGTCAATTTTTTGATAAAGGCAGAAAAATGTCGCAAAAAATGCTTTGAAAGATGACCTTTTGAACTGAGATTTCCGGAGCGGGAGATCTGGGACTGAAAAAAAGATTCATACTGAGAAAGTAATTGTTTATAAATCAAATTCTAATGAACTGAACGAAAAGGAAATCACACGGCACATAATACAACTATTCAGAAATCACCTCAGCAAGTTTTATGTTTTTACTTTGAAAACCGAGTCTGAAAATGTATCAGAAAATTTAGAGTTATAAGTGGAAAAGTATTTTCCAAATGCACTCTTAAATGTAGGTTTTACGGACAGATGGCAGCACATAAATGCGAACTCTTCCAAATGTTCTTCTGTACGCTTAGGGATGCACAACCTGCGGCCCGCGGGCAAAAAGTGGCCCGCGAATCTCGTCACTTTACAGCTAGAAAAAAATTGCAATTGTTCCAGAAAAAATTATCGTAAACTATGTCAATTCATTGCGGGAAAATGTACAGTCACATAAGAATCGCAAATTTCGTTGATTGAGCACGGAAAATTCGCGAATTTTGTCGATGAGGCTACGAAAAAACGCAAATTTCGTTCATCAGATATGGAAAGATCGTGGATTTTTTCCATGAGGCTCGGAAAAAAAAATAGCGAATTTCATCGATTTGGCTCGGAAAATACGCGAGTTCTGTTTATCAGGCACGTGAAATTCGCGATTTTTATCGATTGGACACGAAAAAAAAACACACTTTGTTGTTCGGGCAAGAGAAAGTCACCAAATTTGTTAATGGTGCAGGAAAAAATTGCAAGTTAAATTCATCGGCTGCGAAAAAATCGCATTTTTTGGTTTATCACATAAACACACGTGAATTTCGTTGATCGTGCACGAAAAAATCTCAAATTTAGTTCTCAAGTTACGGAAAAATCGCAGAATTTGCGATGATGCACCAAAAATTGAAAATTCCGTTGATCTCCTGCGAAACAATCGTGATTTTTCTCAATTTATCATGCGAAAAAAGTCACGAATTGTATCTTGCTGTGTAAATAAAAATTGCAGGTTTAGTCAGAAATAATTAAGAATCGAGAATTTCATTATTGGGGCAAGGAAAAAAAGAGTATTTCGTCAATTAAAGGCGAAAAAAAGGTAGTTTTCGTCGATCGGACAAGGAAAAGTCGCGAATTTTATTGATGGGGTTCCAGAAAATCGCAAATTTCGTTGGTTGGGCACGGGAATATTGCAAATTTTGTCGACCATATGATAAAAATTGCAAACTTCTTCGATCACGAACAAATAAAATCGTGAATTTCGTCGGTTATCGGGAAAAATCTTTTTTGTCAATCATTCGGAGAAAAATCGTGAATTTCGTCAATCGGCTTTGTAAAAATCGCGAATTTCATCGATCTGACGTGGAAAAATTGCGAATTTTATAAATCATTGTATGAAAAATTGCGAATTTCGTCCATCAGCTTTGTAACAATTGTGAATTTCGTCGATCGGCTTCGCAAAATTCGCAAATTTCGACTATTGGCTTTGTAAAAATCTCGAATTTTGCTCATTAGACGCGGAGATAAAGTGAATTTTCTAAATCGGCTTTATAAGAATCCCAAATTTTGTTGATTAAGTGCTGAAAGATCGAGAGTTTCCTTTATCGGCATCGAAAAAAATCTTCGAATCTTGTCGATCAGGCTAAAAAAATTGCGAATTTCTTCAATCAGTTTTGTAAAAATTGCGAATTTCGTCGAGTGGCTTCGTAAAAATCGCTAATTTTGTCAATAAAGCTATCAAGAATCGAAAATTTTGTCGATCATACGAGGAAGAATTGTAAATTTTGTCGATCAAGCGAAGAAAAAAATCGCGAATTTCGTCGATGAGCTTTGTACATTTCACGAATTTCATCAATTAACTTTGTAAAAATCACGGGTTTCGTCGATCAACTTCGTGAAAATCGAGATTTTTGTTGATCGGGATGGGATGATCGCTCCTTTTGTCGATCATTCCAAGAAAAATCGCTAATTTTGTCAATCGGCTTTGTAGAAATCGCGAATTTCATGACTAGCTTTGTGAACATTGTGAATATCTTCGATTAGCGTCATTAAAGTTGCGAAATGTCGATCAGGATCGGAAAAATCGTGAATTTCGTCAATCAGCTTTGTAAAAATTGCGATTTTCGTCAATGAACTTTATAAAAATTGCAAGTTTTGTCAATTAGCTTCGTAAAAGTCGCGAATTTTATTGCTCGGCTATGTCGAGTCTCCAATTTTGTCGATCATGATGAAAAAATCGTGAATTCCGTCGATCAGGCGCGAAAAAATCACGAGTTTTGTCGATTATACGAAAAAAAGTCGCGAATTAAATTGATCATGCCAGGAAAAATCGTGGACGTCGATTATGTGATAAAAAATTCATCAATCAGCTTGGAACAAAACGTGAAATTCGTAGATCGGGTTCATAAAAATCGCGAATTTTGCCAATCGATTTCGTGACAATTTACTTGATCAGGTGTAGAAAAGTTGTCAATTTCATCGATCAGATGGGGGAAAATCGGATGGGGGAATTTTATCAATGTGAATAAAAATCGTAAATTTCGTCGATCGACTTTGCAAAAATTGGGAATTTCGTCAATTGACTTTGTGAAAATCGCAGTTTTTTCGATTGGCTTCGTAAAAATTGGGAGTTTTTTTGATCAGTTTTGTAAAAAGCACACAGTCGATCAGGCATGGAAAAATTGCAAGTTTTATTGATCAGGTGTATAAAATTTGGGAATTTCGTTGATCCGTCACGAAAATATCTTGTTGATCGGCTCTTTCTTCTTCATTCATAAAGTTTATATTTTTTTAGCACCAGCCACTTATGTATGTTTTTTGGACATTTTAATAAAACAAAATTTAATCTCCTGAATAAATTTGAGGAATTTTTTTACATCTCGAAAATAGTCCTTGCTATATCTCTTATATATGCAAAAGTAAAAAATTCTGATATAGCCTTGGCAACTAAACTACATATTTTTACTGGGTAAGCAAACTTAAAGGGGTTACCCCCTAACACCCCTCTCAAATTATATAGTTTTTGATCTGATTATAGCCGGAGATCATCTCCTCGAAATCGTATTTTCTCCATGTTATTGATGTGGCCCTCGATTACTCGGGTATATTTGTAAGTGGCCCTTCTCTTGAAAAGGTTGTGCACCTCTAATTTATACCATTGCATGTTATGCAGATCAACTTTTTCAAACTGGAGATCGGATTACCATTGTTTCATCTACTGTGTGATTGATGAAATGCTTAGAATGATACATAAAGACGAAAAAAAACCTACTGTCCCATTCCTGCCCCCTGCCCATTCCACCCTACTCCCCTGTTGTACAGATCCCTCTAAGCGCGAGTAGTACTCATACTTGACAACCCGGGAGCAGAATCGGCGTAACGCTGCGACGCACGTCGCAGACTCTTGGAAAAATCTTCAGACTATTTTTCAACTGTTAAAAATTTAGTAAAAATTAAAAAATTCGGTCATAAATCAAGAAATTCAGACATAAAATGTTTCGCGAATTTCGACAAATAGTATTCGAAAAAATATCAATTTCGTCATAAATCGCGAAAAACACGCGAATTTCATCCAAAGATTACAATAAAACGGCAAGTTTCGTCAGAAAATCACAAAAAACGGAAAATTTCTTCAAAAGATCGCGAAAAAAAGCAAGTTTCTTAAAATACATCGCAAAAACAGACAAATTTCTTCTAAAGATCACGTTAAAAGGCAGTTTTCGTCAAAAAATCACGATAAAATGGCAATTTTTATTCAAAAAATCGAAAAGAACAGCAAGTTTATTCAAAAATTCGAAAAAATCGGCAAATTTCTTCAAGAAACCACGAAAAAACGACAAATTTCTTCAAAAAATTGAAAAAACGGCAAATTTCTTCAAAAGATCACAAAAACATTAGTTTTCTTGATAAGATCACGAAATAACAACGAATTTCTTCAAAAAATAACGAAAAACGGCAAATTTCATTAAAAGAACGCGAAAAACTGCAGTTTTCGTTAAAAATCACGAAAAAACTGCAAATTTCTACAAAAAATCTCGAAAAAACGGCCAATTTCTTCAAAAGGTCGCGAAAAAAACCCGGCAAATTTCTTCAAGAGATCGCGAAACAAAACAGCAATTTTCGTGAAAAGATCTGAAAAAGCGCAAAAAATGCAAATTTCGTCAAAAGATGGCGAAAGTTGACATCTCGCCAAAAGATCATGAAAAACCCGCAAATTTTCTCAAAGGGGAGCTCCCCCCTCTTTCGTACAATGTATAAGGTGTTAAAAATTCTGAGAACAAAGGCAACTTCCTTTTTAAAGTATACTTTTCCTTTATGTCTATTACAAATACATGGAAGGCTTGAGTGCATATAATGTAATCCGATGGGTTTTTTAAGTTTTTACTTGCGTTGCAGAATGCAGAAAAAAATTCTGCTGCTGGACTTGACAGTTTATATTAGGGATGCACCGGATACTGACTTTGGCGGATACCGGATATCCGGTATCCGATTTGCCTGCCGGATTCGGATATCCGGTACTAAATATGTTTTTAGTTATGGTGAATGTTTATTTCTTTATCAAATGCCATCTCAAATAATAAATTGCAAACATGTTTCGCACACAAATATAACATTTTATATATACCGGGTTACCCAGAAGTTCCGGGAGTTTTGAAATGCTAATAATTAGTAAAGTATAAACAATAGAAAGATGCGGTTTTCACAGAAATTCTTAGAAACTTGTGGGATTTCGTTTTTTAATAACAAAAAAAATGTTATATTAGTTACACTTTTTGCCAATAGGTGGCGCTGAACTGGATAGTATAATTTTGCTATGATATGATACAGCTCATTAAAAATAAAGAATCAGTGTACAAGTGTTATAACTTTTCTATATGATGCCCATAACTTATAAGTACTGTTATGAGACAATGTAAAACAGTCTGCACAGCATTAAAAAGCAATTCAGATTATATCTTTGAAACGCTCTGGTGTAGCATCTTTCATCTGAGTCGATGACATAGGATAATCTTTGTACACATGAGACTTCAAGTAGTCCCACAACCAAAAATCCCAAGGGGTAAGATCAGGAGATCGTGGAGGCCATTCGTTCTAAAAATTGCTACTGAGGACATGGGTATCTCCAAACGTAGTCCTCAGGATCGTCGTGGCAGGAAAAGCGATGTCCAATGCCAAGGATCTTCCAATGAGCTTGTTTCCTCAAACCTTTTTATCATGGTCTTCAGGTTTGTAATGTCATCGGTCCTTTTCCGGTTTTCATTCCAAGCATTGTACGATAAGAACGCAAATCTAAACTTGCCGATTCATCCTTTTTGTAAAACTGCATAACTAACAAAGCTCTGTCATGCAAAGAAAGAATTTTTTTTAACTTTTTTAACTTTTAACAATTACACATCAAATTTTCTATCGAAATTTCTTTTTAATGCAATTTTTTAATCTTCGAAAAAGAGTTTGAACATCAAGGACCCTTAAAGAAAAATCTGATCAATAATCTCAGGAAAGATGTTGTGCAACGAATTCATCTGCTTATATTGCACATGTTAATGAAACTTTCGATGTTGTACACTAGCGCCACCTGTTGCTAAAAATGTTAACTATTTATTTTTTTAAAATTCATTATTAACAAAAATCCCACGCTTTTCTGAGCATATATCTGAAAACCGCATCTTCCTATTGTATATAGTTTTTTAATTATTAACATTTCAAAACTCCCGGAACTTCTGGATCACCCGGTATATTGAAATATATTTTTCACATCTTTATAAACTCATCTTTAATATCTTTGACTATCAGGACTTGAAATTCAGGTTTTCCCAGGAGGAGATAGTTTCCCTCATAACGTTTGTAAATGCAGGGTAGTTAAAATATATGAGAGGAAGAAAAATATATTTTTTAACCCTATTATTTTTTACTTGCCACTTAAATATTTACAATTTATACCAACATGACAAATTTCCATTGAAATAATTTAAATCAAGGACAAGATAATTATCCAAAATGCTTATTTTAACTAAAACAAAGGAAAATAATCAAGCTTTATATATATCATATCTGTTTTTCAATTTTCACTCAGTGTTATGGTCAATTAATAACTGAGTTTCTAAATGAATTTTTTTATTTAGATTTCGTTTGATTTTGTGTGGTTTGGAATCTTTTATAGGTTACATTTTTGACAAACAGAACAGAGCAACTTTTCTAACACATTAAATTATCTGAAATAATTGGTTTTTCTTTTTTCTTATTTTTTTACTTAATTTTGTAAAATCTGATATGCATTCATTTTTATTTTCCTTGCACAAAAAATGCATGTAGGTGATTGTATCGTCAATATCCTTCTGTGATTGTACATCACTTAGTGGAATTATCGTCAATACCGTAATCCCTGGCATTTTAGCTAATGTAATTATGTTCAACTATGCATTGGAATTTTAAATTCATATGAAATATCTGAAAATGACATAGTCAGTAGATTTCTTCTATTATATGAGAAATGGTTTATTTAAAAAAGGTCATGTCCTAATTTCTGTGAACTGTGCACATCAACTATTTAAATGATTTCCTTGAAGTTCAGCATTTTTTTTTAATCATTTGGAAAACGGTTATTGTTATCGGTCGAGAATGGATCTTCGGGTGCCCACATTTTATTTTTTTTATGATTCGTCCAGGGATATTAATGTTTAATCCATGACATACCTAATATATGACTCTTATTACATAAATCATGTTTTAATCATCATAAAAATGATGCTTTTAATTATTTTCAATAACTCAATGGGAAACATTTAAACATCTTTCTTTGGACAATGGATGTCCATATTTTATATATTTGTTTTACGGAATTCTTTAAATTTAGAAGAATTTTTATTTGAATAGGAAATCAAAATGTCATTGTTAATAAAGAAGAGAGTAGAAAAGTTACAAATTGTGTAGGTGCAAATTATAAGATGAGGAAAAAACCGAATACAGAAACATCGTATGAAAGATCGTCTTTTAAATAAAAAAGGGGTATGATTATTGAGTCCACTGATGAGGAAATGTGCGATGATTTTGAAAATGAAAATCTAATGTTGAACCACTGATTGTAAAAAAAATGTTTTCTTTTTTTTCCCAATGAGCAACACAAGATTTAACCTCATTTTGTTTAGTGCTAATTCCAGAAGCTGACTCTAGTGACTATTACTTTCCTTTTAGTTATTTCTTGCTTCGGCGCAGGAAAAAAATTTGCAAAATATGTAAATCGGTCATAGAAAAAATATCGTTCATTTTGTCCACCATGGCAAAAATAAATTTTTAAAAACTCTTGACCTGTCTGAAAAAATTTGAACTTTGAGGGAACCTGACCAATGGAAAATATAACGGAATTCGTCAATCAATTACAGTAACATATCGTGAAGTTTGCTAATCTGTCGCAAGGAAATATCATGAAATTCGTCAGCCAATAACAAAGACAAAACACAAATTTTTCAGCTGAACACAGGAAAATAATTGTTAATTTCATCAGAATGTCACAAAAATAAAACGGGAAATTTGCCAGTCAGTCGCATAATAAATAGCTAAATCTGTCAATCAGTTGAGAGAAATAAATTGTGAAATTTGCCAGTTGGTCTCCAGAAAAGAAAAAAAAATTGCAAAATTTTGTGTGTCGAGCAAGCAAGAAAATTTTGTGAGAAAAATTAAAAAACTTTTCAGTCCGATGCAGAAAAAACAATTTTGTATAATTGTCGTAAGAGCAAACTGTAAGTTTAGTCAATCGATTGTGGAAAATATCACGAAAATAGTCAGTCAATCCTGAGACTTAATCGCCACTTCACAAAGAAAAAAAAATTAAAAAAATTTTTTTTTTCTTTGGAAAAAGGAATGTTTTGCCTACAAGAATTTTTAGGTCATGAATCCTGCCATTCCGTCCCGAAATTCAAACCTTGTATGTATATGGTAATAATATTGAATAAAAAATGCAATTCAAACATTTAAATCCTCTGACTATTTGTCAAGGAATTACTGATAATTGCTAATAATCTGTACAGTAAAATGCTGATAATTTTTAGAACAAATTTTACACGTTTATTAATATATCTATAATTGTAAAGTATTTTCATAAAGAAATACATAGCACCTTTTTATAATGCAAACATAAAATGTCTCACTAATATACCAATGGTTGAAGAGTTATCTCCAAACATAGGTTTAATTGATTTTTTTTCATGTTTTAGTTATTTTATACTGTTTTACCTTAAGCTACATTTAATTTTATTTTAAGTTAAATCAGTTTAAGTTTAAAATTTATAAGCAAAAAACTTTTAATTTTAAATATTTATAATGAATTCACGAAAATAACTAGTTGGATGCATCAATCCCAAAACTCTCCTTCTTATCAGAAAGAATGTACATCCAAAATTTAAAGCAAATCAGATAATTCTGCATAAAAACTCATTAATCAAATTTAAGAGGGGTTGGGGTAATCGCCCGTATCTCTTTTACGCTTAACAAAAGAACTCCAATTAAATTAGGGAAGCATCTTATCACTATGAACCTGTATCCAAATAATAAAGCAAATCTGTTAATTCTGCAAGAAGAATCATTTACCTAAATTAAGAGGTGTAGTTCACCAATTTAACATATCCAATGAAATCCGAAAAAAAACAGGGAAGTGCCTTATCACAATGAATCTATATCCAAATTTTGAAGCAAATCAGTAAATTCTGCATGAAAAACCCATTAAACTAAATTAAGGCGGGGGGAGTTACCTCCCATTTTCCCCCTCTTAGACTTATCCAATGAACTCGCAAAACTGATCATGGAAATGTTCGCATCAGAATGATCCTATGTCTAAAATTTGAATGAAATATGAGAATTTTGCATGAAAAACCCATTTATCTAAATTAAAGGCGGGGAATTAGTCCCCCGTTCCCCCTCTTTATACTTATCCAATGAACTCTCAAAACTAATCTTGGCGGTGCCCTCATCAGAATGATCCTATGTCTAAAATTTGAATAAATCTGTATGAAAAACCCATTTATCGAAATTGAGATTGGAGAATTAGCTCCCAGTTCAGTCTCTTTATACTTATCCAATAAACTCCCAAAACTAATCATGGTGATGCCCTCATCAGAAAAATTCTATGCCTCAAATATGAATGAAATCTGATAAATCTGCATAAAAAAAACCCATTTATCGAAATAAGGGGTGGGGAATTAGCCCTCTGTTTCACCTCTTTATACTTATCAAATAAGTACCTAATACTAATCACAGAGGCGCTTCATCGGAATGATCCTATATCTAAATTTTGAATGAAAATTGATAATTCTGGATGTAAAACCCATTGATATAAATTAAGGGGAAGAGTATTAGACCCCGTTCCCCCACTTATCGAATGAGTTCCCAAAGTTATTACATTACACATTTACATGCATACATACAGAATGGGCTGGCACATAAGCTCACAGGTTTTGATAGCCTCTGAGCTAAAAATCATTATTACAGTACCATTTTCCGTCAAAATATTTTCGAATTGAAAAAAGACCTGACAGCCATTCTCAGAAACGTATCCAAAGAAATTTGGTTCAATTCCATGCATAACTTCAGACAGCGTTTGTTGGAAGAATAATGAAAATGGCGCAAGAATTGTGATTACAGCACTGCCTTACAGCGAAATGTTTCCATAATGAACATGGACGTGCTGGCTACAGCCAAAAGCATGCACAGAATATTTGGTTCATTATATGTATAACTTCATACACATTTTGATGGTATGATCGTATGATGGCGACACTGGGACAGACAGATATTTTAAACATGTTTTGGGGATATTGGATCCCTAAAAGATGTAAATTCGTCGAAAAAATTGATAACATTACTTTCTTCTATCAAGGATAGAAGAAAGTAAAAATAGGTCTGTTTTTATCATTCTTTCCCATAACTGGTATATAAGCCTGCGCTTCTCTATCGCTCTGCTCAACTTAGCTTTCTTCAGCATGCTGACTTTTGTCCTGATGAAGAATCTCGATAGCAGATTCAAAACGGCTGTTTGCTACCTTTTCATGCATTATTTGTGCATTTCTTAATGTTTGTTTTCTATCTTTATACACTTTTGCAAAAAAGCTTTTTTTGCTATTTTGACTTCAAATTTTGTTTTACAATCTGAAAGTAAGGATACAATTTTCTAAAAGATATAAACATAAATTCTTGAATTTATTACAGCGTTTAAATATAAATAGTAGGAAAGCTGGCAATTCTTTAAACTTTTGAGAATTACCTTTTACTGATAGGAAACTTATTGTAACATTTCAACTTTTGCATTGTAAACAAAAGTTTAGGCATTGTTTGGGACAAACAATTACTGTTATTCATCTATATTTATGCTTTGCTGCATTCTGCCGGATATCCGATAAAGAAGTCGGATATCCGGTGATTGTGATTCGGATATCCGATGATATTTCGGATATTAAAAAATCCGCCGGATATCCGGTGCATCCCTAGTTTATATATTAAAGATCTAATAAAAAATAAATGATTGCAATGAATTATAACACAAATCTCTGAAATATTAACTAGTAGAAAAGAAGAATTTGGAGATTAAGTTCATTGAAGACGTTGGAAACTTTCTCAGACCAAAACCAGACATACCGTATTTACTCGTGTATATCGCGCACCCCGTGCTTTACAAGAAAAAAAAAAATGGCGATTTTTTATAATCTCGTATATAATGCTCATCGTAAATTTGATGTGCTAATGCAGAATGACCAAATGAATTTCAGTAAAGAAAGTCGAAACAAATATTAATTACATCAGGTCAGAAAACAATACGAAAACTCATTTTTAGACTTCGGGTAGTAAGTGAATGACGGAAAGTAGGAGTGAGCGACGGTAATGAGAATTGCTAATTAGCGTTTAAATACTGTTACTAGCTATGTTGTATAAAAAACTGCGAGGAGTAAAATAGAGATGCAGTAATACTCCAATTAAATAACATTTTCCAAGTTTTAATGTCTTTAAATAATTTGTTTCATGTGTCTATCGTGTGATTACATCCAACAGTAAAAAAATATTAGGTAGATTTCGTATGAAATACTACCTATTGCCCCAGCAGCAGAAAAATTTTCTGCAG